>NW_011627398.1:571888-617117 GCF_000204515.1 Acromyrmex echinatior | reverse complement strand
CTCCTTGATCCTCTCCATGAATCTCTCGGGATGTAGATGGTGAGCCGAGATAAGGGGGCTACTTAAACTTAACCCTTGCACGAGCTCATGCTCTCCAAGAGCAGGACAACCGGTGAGACCGGAGGCCACACACCAAGAAAGACTAATAGCCGAGAAGATAACGCTCTTAAACACTTTGCCAGGCCAATGCTTCTTCTCTCCCGTTGCAACCTGCTCTCTCCCGTCTCCCCGTCTGCCTCAACGAACGAGCTACCACTCGACACCGATAACACCGACGAACATTTAAACCAGGGGCAGCGAACGCCGGAACTTACAACGCGGAGCGCGTCTCTCCGCGAAAAATCTGCGCGACCACGTAATTCCGGAAGAATCTAGTCTTACGATATATTTTTTACAGGGCGAACTAGCGACGCTTTGAAAAAGTTAGGGCAGGAACACAGATTCTTTGCATGACGCATAACGTATAAGAATATCAATCAATCGGAGAGAAGAAGGAAACAAAAGATTTTGATCGATTTGTTTTCTTATGCATTATGCGTTATGCAAGACTTTGTGTTCTTACTCTTAAGTTCTACCTTTCCAAGGCATTCGTAGTCCGTTTTTATTTTAAGACCGTCTTAAGTAATAGACCTGTTCTTTTTAGCTGAACCTCTTGCACGGTTCAGCTCTTTTCTTTTTCTGTCCAATGTGGAGAGAAAAGGAAGTTAGATAGAAGCGCAAGAATTCTAGCTAAAAAGAATAGGTCCTAAAAGACCTAAGTCTTAAGGAGCTAATACATGCTCTGTAATTGATTTATATGACATCTTAAAGGTCTTTAAAGTCATTGAATTCATGCTTTTATGGAATTAAGATCACACGCTGCAAAACTGTTTCTGTTGATTTTTCTTTTTTTTTTCTTTTTCTTTATGTTAAGACGGTAGTCGTACGCCAACGCGATCACCGCAAAGTGTCCCCCGGTATCGTCGATGAGCTCCGTTCTCGCTTACAGCACGGGATAACGGCTCGATTATTGCTTTACGGTACGGCGAGATAAGACGCAGCAACGAGTTTATTGCTCCGGCGTATACGAGTACGTACTTGTAAATATCGCTAACGACCTCGCGTACACGCCACCTCTGAATGTTAATCTTAATTTCCCGTGACAAGACGCGCCGCTACCTGCTCCCGCTCGTGCACGCGTGAAAGATTGAATTAATACCGCTCGTATACACGCCGCGGAATCATAACGAAGTTTACGAAGTAGCGCTTCCGAGTAATCTCGCCATCAGCAACGCGCGGCAGCCGAGGAGTTACTTAGATTGATCTTATCGATTTAATCGGCGCAACCGGCATAATTTGCAATGCCGCGTGTTTAACGACGAAACATATCTCGCTACATAATCCCGAGACACGTTTGGCAGCTAACAAGCGATATATTTAAAGCTACTTGACAACATTAACGAGCATTTATACGCATTACGCTGTTAATATCGACGAAAGAGTTTTATCGAGATGTCAATCGATATTTTGCTTTAATCTATTAACTTTTTTTTTTTATATAATAGCGTCATAGATGATGCATCATATTCTTGATGTATACTTATAATAATAATAATAATAATATCAATTTCCTAGCCTTTGGTTTTAACATCTCAGTATGTATAAAGAATGTTCAATACTTCTTCTTAACTTTTAATATTAATTGTTTAATGATCGTTTTTTATCTTTATTGTAATTACTTTCTATTGTAATTTTTCTGAAGAAAACTTTTAGTATAATCGAAACGTTTACATTGTAACGAATAATTACATGTTAATGAATAATTAATTACCTTCTTGACATTTTAATAAACTAGTTTTAATCTTCGACCTGATTAATTGCTCGTTTGACCTTTTTACCAATTTTATTATACTTATGATAATTGACACTTTATCTTCTAATATTAAATAAATCTTTCTAATTAAAAAATATATTTTATTATAAAACAACATGGTTGACATTAATATTAAAAATATTGGGAGAATGCTCGCACGGAATACAAGAAGATCCAGATTGGAATTCCAACTGAAGTAATATTTTTCGCAATAAGTTCTTATAGATACTAGAGATTAAATCGAAGATTTAATTTAATTTAGGAGGCATGTTTTATTATTTTAATTTGATTGTATTGCAAGTCCTAAAATAATCGGCGCGCACTGAGATAAATTTATTTAAAATACATATATGTACTATTTCAATATCTAACTTCGACCGTAATAATCTTTTATTTACGATTAAATAATGTATTCATAAAAATAATTTTCTTTTTATTCTTAATATGATTAAAAATATCATCGCCTATTGATAAAGCACAATTTATAAAATGTTAAAGTTATTATCGTCGTCAAATAATTTTACAATTACGTTCGCAAAATTTGTGTTAAAGAGAACCTAACTCTAAATTCATCTATAAACGTACATAACAAATTCTACGTTTCTTTAAGATACATTACGTAGAATACGCGAGTTTATATTCGCCTTACACTTTGTGTTTTTTTCGATGTTACTATCTAATAAAATAACAGTGAGATACGTTACCGTAAAGCCGAGAGAGATCCGCGGATCTTTAGATCTGAAAGGTGACAAAAAAGTAGTCATCGATCTAAGAATCGTTTTACTTGTGGAAGACCCGACGTGTACAAACACAAAGGCAACAGGTGGTGAGTGACTTCGGGTTTAGGTTACCGGTTCGGCTATTCAGTTTTATTCATGACTCGAGAGAGTCGCGTATACAAATCTACTATTCGTGGGCCACTCGACCCTTCGAATTCTTTTCCTTCCGTCGACCTTCGAGGTCGGTTTGTGCGTCCTGCGATAATACGTTCACAATGGATTTAACGATCCCTTTACTTGCCGAGTGCGATTTACGTCTCGCGGAGCACGGATATATCGGATTATCGTCTACAAGTAGCGCAATTACGCACGCAATTGTTTAACTAGAAATTATCAAACTCCATTATCTTGCACCAAGATAGGATATCGATTGCTTCTCGCCGAGCAATTACGCAGTTTGCACATTTCTGCACTGATGATAAGTCAAACTGCCATAAAATCATATTCTTGCTATCGGACTCTTCTCTTGATTTTTTTTTTAACTTATCACGATAATATAGCAATATTTTTTTGGTAAAGTGTGTACATGTCTCAAGACAAGCACTTCAGAGATCACGGAATGGCTATATATATAAATTATTATCTGGTCGGGAATTTGGAGAACGGCGCCAACAGCGCGCTTAGATCTAATCGATAAATCGCAGGGTGAGATAACCGATACGTGATAGAATGCAAAATAACAGGCTGATTCAGGCCAATCGTTATCTGCGCTCGATAGCGCCGTCTGTCAATAAACGCCACCGATGTAAACCTGCTGTGCAGGTGCTCCTTGATGTATACAATCTAGCGCACGATATAAAATAGGCTCGATCTAAGAGACTAAAATATCCTGGTAATATAAAAAAATGTTGCATTCCATTTACTATTAAAATCATATTTTTTAAATAGATCAATGTCTCTCTAGAACTGAAAATTTTTGAAAAAATGCTCTTTAAAACTTTTAAAGTAAAGATTTTATTCTTAGGCCCGGTCTTTCATCTTATCTAGTTAATTTGTAGTTAACTTGTGTAGTCATCCATGATAGATGAAGCCTTGGATAAAACATCAGGTTAAGCCTAATAACCAGATAATGAAAAACCGGGCCTTTAAGATTAAAAATTGAGTTCTATTTCAAGAGTGAGATTCCACTGCAAAGAATTTAGAGAGTACATTTATATGTGATAAAATCGTGAGAATAAGAAGATTAGGATGTTAAAGAAAAAAAAAAAATATATATATAATCTTACCAGTATAAATCAATGAAATCTGTCCTACTAATCGAAGTTGAAAATTCAATGAAATTAGACCAAAGGTTTACAATTTGCGGTCAAAGTGACAACTGCAAATAAATAATTCATAATTTACCGTCGCTTAGAATGTAGATCATGTATGATTAGAGCGAACAGTTTGCTAATGCTCATACATATTTACACGTCGATAATTGCGAATACGAATATTCTTCTTCAAGCGCCACCTTTGCATGTGACCGCGATGTACCCTATGTAGGCCTATTCTTTTTTGCTGAACTTTTGCATCAGTTCATCTTCTTTCCTTTTCTTTTCTTCTCGAGAGAAAAGGAAGAAAAATGAACTGGTGTAAAAATTCAGCTAAAAAGAAGGTCTTATGACATACAATAGCATTTAGAATGGAGTAAAGTACTTATATAAATCAAATTTCAAAAGAGCGTAATAAATACGATTTGCTTTTGTCTCTTATACTAATTATATGCAGAACGTAGGAAGCAAATCCGATGAAAATAACACGCCGAAACTAAAGACCAGCAAGCGGTCTAAAGGTCAATTAGCACTAATTAGCGCGGGTGCTCACAATTGATTGATTTAGTGGACGTGCCGTAAACGTTTCTTCGACTCTTGCAATCTCTTTACGTTTCTTTTGTTGGGTCTTGCATTCGACTTTTTTTTTCTCAAGTATACCTTTGCATTTTTTAAAGCGATAAAATAATTCAACAAATTGTGCAAACAAATCGTTTTTAAAAATTACAATAAAAGAAGTATCAGCAAACTATTATTTTCAGAATAATTTTTTTGCTAAAGTTAAAAATCTATCATTAATTAATTAATTTTTAAATATAGTTTCAAAAAAAAATATTACTAAAATCCGTATATATTTTTATAATATAGTCTCATTCATAAATATCTCAAGTTACATTGATAATTAGTCATATATATTTACGCGATATATATTTACAAAACAGCCCATTTTTGGAAAATAATTATTTATCTATATAAAATGTTATTTGTGATAAAACCTATCAAAAATAAAAAAAAAAATTATTATTTTAATTTATCTAATTCTACTGCCTTTGCCCACAATGAGAAAAATGCATCCAACTTTTAGTTCCTTCCTTCGGAACTGCTTGTCCCACGCATGTCGATGTCAGACGAGAAAGCGCATTGAGATTCACAGACAGGTGCTTTAGAAGTTCGTGCCGACGGCACGGAGTAATCACGCAAATGACAAGATAAATAATCATCCGCCCACATTGCAGATATTGTGTTGGCCAAAGCACGTTGCGTGTAAAGTACGTGTGATGTGTATCTCATTTGAGGAAAATATTCATATATATGTTTCAAAATATACATATATTTGCACTTTACATACATTCATGCAAACGAATCGCGAATCTTAACTTCATGCAAACATTATATTCTGCCACGATCAGCGACTTTCTTCAACATAAATTGCATCTTGACAGAATGATGTCGTATGTGTAAAGAATGACAAGCCAAAAATTGTTAATTTTTTTATAGCACGAATTCTGTAACCATAAATTCATTGATAGCATGTTACATTTTTTTATAAAAACTTCGCAATGTAGCAAATTTGTCTAGATAAATTATCAAAGGTTCGAATAATGTGCTGGAAACTATTAATAAACCGGTAAGACTGTTTTGAAAATAGCTAAAGTATACAAACTAAAATTTTATGAATAGCATCGTCTGGTTTACACATACCATATTTTAAATTTACGATTTGATCAATGTAAGATGTTCCTCTTGAAGTGTAAAGCTAAGTTCCGAGGCTTTCAGTTTCATTCATCGAATTCGCAGAAAATCTACTTTATGAAAGTGTATTTTTGCGTTTCGCTTGCACCGCTGATGAAATGCTTCGCGGAATTTGCTTTTTCAATCGATAAACTTAGAATGGAATCTTGAACTAATGTCTAGAATCGTACAATAATAAGCAAAGGTCGCTTTTAGTCGCCGTCATTTCATTTATAGCGGCGGTATTTTCAGTGCGAGTATACTGACTATCTTATTTTTTTCTTGCTCCCTCACAGATCCCTTAACGTGTTATATATCCCTAATGTTATATATCCGATACCGTATTACGTAACTTGCTATATTCATGCAATAATTGTATACTTTTTCATTTTAGACGGCAAGAATCAGTTTTTATTATAGGCACGTACAAATCGTATTTTTTATTCCATTTGA
Source organism: Acromyrmex echinatior (assembly GCF_000204515.1). The sequence continues at coordinate 611,049 of NW_011627398.1, read as the reverse complement.
AATGGTCTTTAATTTTGTAAAAATTTTCTATGTAATTATTGCTTTAAGTGATGCTTTAAATTTAGTTTATTAAGCTTCTTTTCAATAAAAAAAAAATAATAGGAGAATCGAACTTGCTTGATTAAAAAATAATTTAATTGTAGTTATAAAATAAAACTACACATTTATATATTCGCAATTATAATTTATAAAATGCTGATTGTATTATATTAAATAAATTCTTCTAAAACATTATATTAAGATTTAGAATCCGGATCGTTTATTTTGAATAAATCAAACTATAGTATGAAAAAATCTATTAACAGTCAAAGTGAGATATGTTTCAAATAATACGTATTTTCAAATAAATTAATTTCAAATATGACTGTGCATTGATAATTTTCGGATTTTTAACACAATCAATTTGAAACACTAATAATCCTTCCTAAATTAAATTAAGAAATATGTGTATGTAAAGAATTTTTTAAAAAGTTACGCTGCGTGGAGCCTCAAAAGATTTCGCGAAATGCCAGTTTAACAGGGCGAGACTCTTTGTTATGACTTCATCCCGACCACAAATCAAGGTGACTTAGGGAAAGAAAAGAAGGAAAGAAGGAAACTAGTCACGATTCCTCCATGCAATCTGCCTCGATCTCCTTACAGTGACGACGAATTCGCCTTATAACTCGTGATTTACAGTGGCATTTACGAGGAGTATCGCTATAAAGTTCCATAATCCTGTCCCCACCACCCTGACAACGTTGGCGAATTTTTCCAGAAGTGACACCTCTCGACTTGAGACGCGCCGCGCGTGCGAACTTTCAGACGTGCTAGCACATTGTCAGTGATAACGATCTCTATCGACGATAGGAAATAGAACGTGCTAGATACACGTCAATTCGAATCGCCATGAAATTTCCACTACGTGAATGTCTTTATCGCCTAGATATCATCGTCGAGATTAATACATTCAAAGAAATGATGGATTTTCGTCTTCATTCAAGCTAATCAAGCGACGTGACAAATTGACGTTGACGTATCTGATTCACGTGAAAAGTCGATTTGTCGAATAAGATTTGTCGAGTGTTCTAAGATAAATCATATCATTGATATTCAAGGAATATCCATCCCTTTTATTATGATGGATAAGCATTTCATTAAAAACACTACATGTGAAAGAATTATGCTATCTCATTTAGTAAATGGAATAGTGATCTTCTTGTAACGATTATATCTCTCAGATAAATAAATTTCTCCTGATAAAACACTCTCCAGGGTTAGATAAAGCGTTCGTATATTACCATTTAGTGCTCGCTCTGGAATCATCGACAAATGCGATCATAAACGGGAGACATTGGAGAGCCACGGGCTATAATTTCCTGATTTAAGGGCACGCATAACACGTGACACCTTTGTCACGTGTTGTGTATGGATATTATGACGTATACGAGATTTAGAGCCCATCTATAGGGTAGGTCCCGGAGTGGCTCGACGTGGTAGTGATGGTGACGGTGGTGACGGTGGTGACGGTGGCGGCGGCGAAGAAGAACGTAGAGAGATAGGATCAGCCAGCTACATCCTGCGGGATCGCAATGGGCCCGGGCAGGGCCGGCCCTGCGGTATCTAATCTGGCCACTTTCGGAGCCGCGGGTAGCCGTGTTTTGGCCGGGGATCGTGTTAAGGGGATTTACATTCATTTCGATCCTAATAACCCGATCCCTCGGATCCCGATTTGGAACACGATATCCGTCCTCTCTCGTATACATATACCTTGCCCCCTCTCCTTCACCTTCTCTTGCTTTTTCTTTTCCCCTCTCGCCTCCCGCTTCTTTCTTCTTCTCCTCCGCTAGCGCAACAAGCTCTTAAGTTCAGGGCGTCGAGTGTCTCCCAACTTTCACCCCTTTATGAATACTTTCTTCTTCTCATGCTCTTTCCTCGAGCTGGGTGCGGTTTGATGAAAATATCTAAATAAAACTGAATACTCTTTATTATACACTTTGATTTTATATCGTCTTTCTATTCTAGAATTCTATATTCCTGTATCAGGTTAGACATCGGATTCTTGCAATCATACATTTTTTTAGAAACAAATTGGGAAAAGTAAGAATAAAATAGAAATTTCTTATTGAAAAAGCATTCTAAAAATGCATATTTGTTTATATGTATTTTCATATCTTGTCAGCATACAAAATCCATTACTTATAACACACATCACACTGACTGTATTAATATGATTTCACAATATATTAATAACACAAAGTACTCTCTCTTTCTTTCTCTCTCTCTCTCTCCCCACCTTCCTTTATTCTTATCTCCATATTCTGTTCAGACCTGTTCTTACGCGTTCTCTGTCAGATCTTTCAATTTCTCATTTGATGCAATTCCTTTGACGTAATCTCGCACTTTCGCGACCACGAAGGGGATATCGATATGGATAGCCGGTCGCTTCGCGGGACAGAAGGAGGAAGCCACACGAGAGCGATCGAGCAGCGAAGCGAACAGTGGAAGCGACGAGGCGTGCTTTGATTGCGGTGGACGAGGCATCATCACCCGTGGTCACCTTCGTGGAGTGCCCGAGGAGCCTGTCGACGACGGGCGTGACGTGCCTCGGGGCCAAAATAACACGCCCCTGGTGTCGTCCTCCCTCCCCGTCCCGCCACGTTCTCGCTTTCGGGTCCTCCTCGGACTCTCCCCCTCCGCCCCCTCGCTCTCTCGTCGCCATCACTCTGTCTGATCCTCCTTCACCTTCTCTCTCTCTATAGGTAATCCGTTCCCACAGACAAAAGGGCCTCGCGGTCCGTCGACTTCGATCTTCCTCCGCCGCCTCGATTGTCCCTCCTCGCGGTCTTGTCTTCCGCTCAGGTATGTAATAAGGATGTAACATGAGCTCCCCGGGACACGGCGAAACCTCGATCGCGACAGGTTCGAGTCTCCTTGATCGCGCGCGATCCGGGAGGATCGATCGGGCTTTCCAAGAAATTGTGCAACCGGTCACAGCTAGCGAGAAAACCAGGAGGATTCTTGATGACTCGGTAAAGGCATTTGAATGTTCTTTTCATTGATTATCTACAACGTGACACGAATTTCAGAACGCAATGATCAACAAAGTTGTATAGCGAACATTTGCGAAGTAAGAAAATTGGACGTTTTTAAGACGACTAATACCAGTTTCTATCACTGTAGATTAACTTCAAACTTGGTTTAACTTACTATTCATCTTTTTTTTAGTTTTAAGAGTTAGAAAAGGATAAAGAGCAAATTAAACCCACATTAAAGTTGATCTACATTGATAGAAATATAAATAAGTTCGCGTTGAAGTCTAATGTTACTTTTTATCTTGTCCCAGTTCTCAAAATCAGAAGAAGATAAAGAGTAAATTAAAGTTAGTCTACATTGGTAAGACGTCCAGTTTTATTTTATTAAACCAATGAAAAAAATTGTGTATAATTAGTACAGTACTTTGGTAAAGTCCGGCCATATGTTTTAAGAACACTCTATATATATCAACACTTCACACTACTTTGAAAACATTAAAGAGCTACTTTTTAAAGTCTGCAGTTAATACCCACCTGAGCCTTTTAAGTTCTCTTTTGCCTTGTTGTCGCTCTCGTCCTACAGTGTTACTGTGCAGGTAAGCAATAAGGATGTAACCTGATCTGCTAAGAGCGCAGAAACACAAGGATCGAAACCACGACAGGTTGAAAATTCCTTAGCGAGATTGATCGTCACGTCGATCCGCTTCCCGGAAATCGCATATTGGCAAGATACGTTCGTTGTAAGGGAATTAATTCAGATTTTATTTGAAGAAATAATATTATAAATTTTATTCTAGATTATAATTTTTTTCTACGAAGAATTTAGAAATATTAAATACATGTATATTTTGACACTTTTATTTTCCATACGAATAAGCTGCGCTTAATAAAATTTGCTTTGACTAATAGCCTGAAAAAAAATTAACCACTGTGGATTGAATTTTCAATTCACAATCTTCGTGGAGTTAAACTCGAGGAGACATTCGGTTGTTTGACGAACTGCTAAAACAAAGAATGTAGATTCGTACGGCATACAAATGAACAGCTACGAGGCGAAAGAAATCAGAATAAAGATGAAGGAGGAAGAGATGAAGAGAAGCGTGAGATAGGTCGTTCCGGCGCAGGGATTGCTCTTCAGTCGTTACTGCTGGGACCATCTAGAGAGCTCGACAAACACTCGATGCACCTCGCACGATTCTCTCTGAAAGCACGACTACCATTGTTGCCGTGTCATCTCTTTGGTCCCGGGCCATTGTCCTTCGTGCACCGATCGCGTCTGATTTCGATAGTCCCTTTATAGTCGTCGATTAATCGAGACGAACCAATAATACGAAGAGAAAGAGGAATTAGGGCTGAAAGAGGGCTGTAAGAATTTTCATAAAAATCTGGAAGCGAGAAATGGTAGCTTTGATGTATAGTTAATCTTAAAAGTCCATAAAAGGACTTGAAACTGTTCGCGCGCGCTGCGGAGACTCTTCTCACTGTCTGAGAATTTAAATCCTTGGCGATCAGCGGAATTGATAAAAGTACGGACACGACGTCGGCCGTGTGGGTGTCACGAGGGTTACCGTCGAGGCGGAAGTGGCTTCCTGGAAGATCAGCTGACGCCTGGGCGGTTCGTTTTGTTGCACGGTGAATGGAACATTGGGGACCCACTCCCGAGGCCCTCGAATGCGGCCGGCATGCGGACGGCGGGAATGTCGGGAAGGAGGCGAAGGGTGGTGGATCGCGAGAGAGGAGGGGGTAAAGCAACGAGCACGTTAAAACAAGAAGATTGGAATAAAAGGTTGGCCTGGCCGCGGGAAGGTAAAGCCAGAGCGGGCCCGGAGGTGGAGAAGAAACGGAGAAGAAACCGGTGGGGGCGGGGCTCCGTCTGCGGATGCTGGTATGGAGCCCAGTCCTGCTTCGCACACCATCTTCCTTCATCTCGGATTCAACCAGACCCAACCCCCTTTTGAGGCAGCAGTACGTGGCCCATCTTCGGGTTCCTTTGCTCCCGCCGTTTCTTCTACTTTAACGTACTTCTCTTCTTCATCTTTCTCTATCCTCTTTCTCTTCCACTTCTATCTTTTCATCCTCCTTCTTTTCATCCTCCTTCTGTTCCTTGACCTCCACACCCTTGGCCAGCGTCTCCAACTGTTCGGCAACACTCCGACGTCGTTTGTCTCGACGTCCCACTTCTTTGTTCTCGGCGATGGCTCGACAATTTCGCGGACGTTATCTGAGATTTAACGAGCCGTAACATGCACCGAGGGCAATTAGTATCATGCCAAAACAGGGAAATTAATATCGCTTTAATGTCGCTACGTTGATTATATACCACAGAACGCATGCACGCGAGCGAAATCGCGGACGCGCGAGAGTTAACACGAGTTTACCCACACGTTTAAGCGATAAGATACGAAATATGTAAACGAGGTGTAAGCGACATGCGCTTCGTAATTAGTGGCCATTGGGGCCAAGTGATGAAGGAGAGATAAAATAACATCGAGGCAGAACACGAAGAGAGCACCCTTCACACGACGCGACTCATCATCTCCCATCAACCTGACTGGTTTCCCAGCTACTGGCAGCCCACTATTTATAACATCACATATGTGTATGTGCGTGTGTGTATGTATGTGTGAACCTTTTATTTGTACCTTATAAAAATTAATTGGATCTAACTTACCTTCGTAGGAACTAAAAGTATATATCGATAAACTTTTACAAATAACAAGGTGTGTTTCATTACACACATTATTTTACAGTACAACAGCAAAATTTGCCACATTGTTAGCCGTGTGTTGTTTTATTTTCCGATTAGATCGAGAACCATTATAATAAGTGGCCGAGCGATATTCCGAATGACGATGCTCCTTCAAACGATTTCCAGGAAACTTTCATCCTCATACCTCTTACAGAAATTGGGATTGGCCCAATTCCATTAAGGTCCTTTCTGTGAACTAAAGCCGCGGCTTCTCTTTTGCGTTTCACACGAACAGTCGTTTTCGGGAGCGTTCGGCGCGCGTACAAGCACTCGGCTGAACTTTTTTCGATTTCCGCCCCGTAATTCTTTTCTTCCTCCCCCACCCTCTCACACCTTCGCGCAACGCTCCTTATTCCTAATGTATTACGGGCCGGGTCATTTTTTACTCGAAATGGATTTTCATAAGACCTCGACATTCTCGGCTTTGGCCGACCGCGCGCACTCCTTCTCACTCCATCATATCCTGCATCTCTTCAACTCCGCCAAAATATTTGTAAATAGATGTAAAGTCTGGGAGGGGCCCAGGGGGTACCCTGCTGTGCGAACAAGGCTCCCCATAGCGCACTACGGCCGATATATCTCTTGGGCCCTTCACCATTCTTCCCTCTCTTTATATGAGACTCCTTCGCAGCCTTTTATACCTCCCCTTCTTCCATCTTCTTCTTCTTCTTCTTCTTCTTCTTCTTCTTCGTCTTCGTCTTCTTCTTCTTCTCCGTCGTCATTCTCATACTCTATTACCTCGGTTCTCATCGTGCAGTACGAGGACTATACACACGAAAGCCAAAGGTGCATGAGAAAATTTTCGAGGATCGATTTTTGATTACAATCTTTATATCAAGAATATGTATCCAATATTTTGGTAACAGGTGAAATCGAAATACACATTCTATGTTTATATTGTTTATAATTTGTTCGACGATATCTTTACACGGAAGCGGCATGAGGTAGAAATGTCTTATTTCAATCACCATAAAATGATCGATTCATTTTAAATGGATTTTTCCAAGCGAAGCATGACGGTGATCCTTCATTTATATACGCCGGAAGTATGCCAAGTCGATCGAACGTCGACCATATTATTAGATATTTCTAGCTGAACCATCAACTTCGGTTATAAATTTCGCGAAATGTATTATACACGAGGGAATTGAAGGGCACCTATTCAGCGGATCAGTTTTAGATATGACGTTCGCAGAAGTTCATTTGAATCTAAGGGATTTTAATGGAAATTCATCCGACAGCCGTGCAATTCACTTGCGGCAATCGCATGCACGTAGCGCGAAGGTTTCCACCGGTGCGGCGAGAGGATCCAAGTCCATGAGCACGAGGAAATAAAAAGGAGGCGAGAAGAGGTGGAGAAGGAAAGGTGGGACCGGTCCCCCGAGAGGGACGAAAGGGCCGTCGTCTGCACTCAATAGGGGCTAATTGCCGCAAGGAAAGCTGCAAATTCGTGGACATTGTTAGCTCCGTTCCATTCTCGGTTAGTGTCGAACGGGTCTCATTGTGGCCGCGTGGATTGCGAGACCGATCTGCTTCGTGTTCAACGCACACCATCGAGTTACATACCGCCATTGAAATACCACCGAGAATGAAAAGGGGTGAGATGGTAACTCCGCCGGAGCGTGTAAAATTCGTCGCGGCCGCAGCGCGTTTTCGCGATCGACAGGCTCCTCACGACGGATGGATTCTTCACGATGGCTTCTGGCTCCCTTTACCTCCCTCTCCCTTACTCCTCCAAGAGTCAATTGTGCCCTCTCCCGAAAATTACTTTCTTCCGCACACTCGGCTGGGAATAAAAAGTGCAAAAGGAGGCCTCTTTGGCAACTCCGGGGAAGAGAACCCGCTCGATTTACACCGAGCGCGTTCACGCACAAGCGGGTTTGTCTGTGTCCTGATCAGTCAGCCGCATGATACTGCTCTGCGTGGGCGATTGCCCTCTGAGAATCAATTTGAACACGGGCCTCGGACGCTTCGAATGCCCTTCGACAATGCCGCGGCTTCGGTCAATGGGGACTCCCTTGCGTTTGGCTTCTCGCGCCCTCGATACGCCGCGTTCCGGATTAAGCCCGGGTTTACATGGGTCCTGTGCTATTGGAGCCCCTGTCTCACTGAGTCGGCTATCCATGCTTCGTTACGAGAACGCGTATCCTATTGACTCACTGCAGCACCGCCTGGCTGTCGTCGTCGTCGACGTAAAAGTAGACAATAAGAAAGAGAGAGAGAGAGAGAGAGAGAAGTGATTCCAGGCAAGAAGAGAGGAAGCGGCTCGGCGTGACTGAATGATCCTCGACATCGGCCGTATTTATATTCCTGTTTGCCCGCTGATTCGCCACGGATCTGAGTCCGTTAAAGTCTCTTAAAGATCCCGGACCGATCTTATAACCGGTCAAAATACGCATTCGTTTTCCTAACCAGCGATTCTCGCGACGGAACGATTGCTCTGTACCTGACGCCACTGGTCACGAGGAAGACCCCCTTTTTCCGTGTGCACCATGAAATCGGCTGAATTCCCAGGTTTGGACCGAGCCAAGGCGGACCGTCCTGCACGATATTTTCAAATGTGACGGAAATCCTATTAAATGGAACTAACCGGAAAAGTGGTTTGAGATGAAAGAGTTTCTCGCTGAGAAAAATGAAAACCAGTTCTAATCTTAAATTTCCGAATGTATACTTAACCTGAATTCTAAATAATACCAGAAAAAGTCCTCTGAAAGTAGGCTAGGAGAAATATGTAAATAAAAAGTCTAGAGCAATACTTTAAATCCTTAAAAATACATTTCAACGTGTCAGATTTTGTGAGCTTATAGCATTAAAATAAGCTTAGATGATATAGTGTTTTTTCATGTCCACCATATTGTCTAAACAAATGCATTGTAAATCTTGCTATTAAATTTTCAAGATTAACTTAAGTCATATACATTTACATTAAAAAAAAAATGATTGTAATTGCTGTTTCTGTCCTTAGAATAATGATAGTCTACCGATCTGTTACCAATCTTGAAATGTAATATTACAGAGGTGCAAGGAGAAACTTAACACTTTGGCGATCTCGGTGATGAACCAGTGGCCCGGAGTGAAACTACGAGTTGTCGAAGGTTGGGACGAGGAAGGCATGCATGCGATAGATTCCCTGCACTACGAGGGACGTGCCGTCGACGTGACGACGAGCGATCGCGATCGCTCCAAGTACGGGATGCTGGCGAGACTCGCTGTTGAGGCTGGTTTCGATTGGGTCTACTATGAGTCCAGGTCGCACATACATTGCTCCGTCAAGTCTGGTTAGTAATTTCCATCAAATCACTTAAAACGTATTACCAAATGCAAAAGAATGTGCGAATTGTCTTGTCGCTTCGAAGAGAGCAAGAGCATTAAAAGCGGTCAATCCGCGGACCTCATGTGGATTTTAATTGCGTCATTTCGCGTTAATACCCGCATAAACGCCATGTCAATAAAGATGAGCGAATAAACTACCGGACAGTAGTTGTAATGATGTCGTTTTATGCAATAAAGATGCTGAGGTCGGTGCAGTTGTATAATAACATCGTTTAATGGAACAAGGATACTAAAATCGCGCTGTTCTTAAATCGCGAATGACAAAGTGACTTGGCGCCTTAAGTGCACGTATTACCTATATGGCGACATAAAATCGTTTAACATTGTTGATATTATTATAGATGCTTTCTATCCTTGTTTTACATCTAATAAACAATGAAGACAATGACACAAATATCGCTAGTAGCGTCTCTCCGAACGCACCTTATAATAATTATAGGATCTCGTTGTACTTTAAATACACAAATTAGATTAATTTTTTAACAAACATCTAATTATAATAAATAAATATCATGTATTTGTCTATTCTTTCGTGAAAATTGGCGCCACTACTTTATTCATAATTTTTAAAGATGTCTATTTTACCGACTCTTCTCTCATTCATTGAAAATTCATGCGATGCACGATAATATTAATGTGAATACTCGCGAACTCAGATTAAATCCGATTATTTCTATCAAATTCAATTCAAGTTCGGATAATCGATTAATTAAACAACTTGAATATTTTTATTCGAAATATCTCGAATACTTTCACAACATTTCAGATATTTTATTAAATTTTAAAGAAATTCATTATATAAATGTTATTATTAGCTTCAAATTGAATTCAATTCGATTCGAATTGAGATGTGAATCACCAAATTTTTTTGAAAACTCTCAAATAACATAAGTAAAAAGTAATACGATTTTATCAGTTTTTTTATTGCTTCGTCAATGAAAAACAATCTGCAAGAAATTATAAATCTCAAACAGATTATGAAAAGAATATATTACATTTCTGTCATATATGCTAAACAATAAGACAATGGAAGAAATTTCTAAATACACCAAAAGATGGCTCTTGCAGTATATTTAGAGATCCTATAAGAGAATCTGGCTACGAGCAATTTTGTTAAAACAAGAATGAGAAAAATGAGTATATATGTATAATGTCTCTTTTTATACATGCTATAATCTCATTCTAATTTACTAAAGTTGACAAAAACGACGCGAATCAAAAATATGTCATCTAATTTAATTATATCATAGCATCGTTATAATATATAATTTAATATTTAAAAAAATATTTTTTTAAGATCTTTTTTATGTTTCAAGAAACGAGAATTATTCCTCAGAATGAAATAATCCTTAATTATGAGAATCTTCTCGTATATTTACTTTCTTTTTCGATCTGGCGATATTTACCTATACGAGAGCAATCAGCAATTTGTGTTCGTTCCAGGCCACGGTTGGGTCTCGAATTTCAAAATAAATGCCGATAAATCAAGGCGTGCTTGTCGATCCGAATTAAAACCGAGCATAGAAATTGATGCGAAACCGATACGAGTCGATGTTGAGGGGACCGAAAAGGGAAACAATAGGGTGAAGGGAAGTCAAAGTGCAACAAAAAGTGTGAACGCTATCCATGCGTGTTTAACGCTTCGTCAATTTTCATCGTAATCACGTTAATTAATCGACAGACGATTGCAAGAACGCTGCGATGATACATTCTTTTTGCATCGTAATCTTAACATTTTCGTTTTCATAATGCATCCCAAAAAATTACATTAAAAGACATTCAATTTTTTTTAAATGTTAACATTTATAAATTTTTCTTCTACATCTGTAGTTGTATCTGTAGTTTTCCTTGAAATAGGATTTTTATAATAAACTTTGTTTAGCTTTGTTTAGCTTTGTAGAGCGCGTATTTAAAAAAATTTCAACATTTTTATTTTAAGATTCATTCTTTTAATATTTTTTCTTCTTATTTGTTTCACTACCTTTAACTCTCTATGCACGTTCGCTTTCAGAATCATCTTCAGCGGGCAAATCTGGTGGTTGCTTTCCCGGGAGGAGTCTGGTCCGAACGGAGGATGGTAGTACGAAGAGGTTGGACGATGTGCATCTCGGCGACCGTATCGCCGCTGTGGATTCCCGTGGCGACGTGGTATACAGCGAGGTGATCGCTTTCTTGGATCGTTCTCCGTCCGAGAGGAGACAGTTCATCCGATTGACGACCAAGTCTGGCCGAGTGCTCACGTTAACGCCAGCGCATTTGGTGCCGGTGGAGGGTGGTTCGGTGTTTGCCGCCAACGTGCAACCCGGCGACAAGATCCTCGTGAGCGACGTTGATGCAGCGAACCAGGTGGATAGTCGTTTGCGATGGGACAGTGTCAACGAGACGAAATTGGTCATTGAGGAAGGAGTTTATGCTCCGCTTACGATGGAGGGTAATCTCCTCGTAGACGACGTCGTCGCATCCTGCTACGCGATCGTCAACAGTCAGTCGCTAGCACATTACTCCTTCCTACCGCTAAGGATTTGGCACAGCGTGACATCCTTTTTCCTGCAAAGGTTGGACGACGTAAAACACTTTGCGACAAGACATAACGATATGTCCAGAACAGAGTCGACGATGAGAGGAGAGCAAGAGGGCATCTATTGGTACGCATCGATGCTTTATTCACTGTCCTTCTACGTGTTGCCATCGAAAATGATCTACAACTGAGATTCGAAGCAAAAGAATTCGTGCAAAATGTAGAGTGAATCCTTAAAGACAAACTTAAGTGCTCAACGCGAATGTCACGTTCTAAAGACTTTGGAGCTATGAAACTTAGATATTGATTAATCATCGGGACGTCGCCTTGTCTCTCGAAACTTTTTTTTATGGATCGTTGTTGTGGATTCCGATTACACGAGTATCGTGTATTGAAGATAGTTAATGTACGACCGTGGGGATGGAATCATCGTTTCGAGAGAAACGCATATATTTAATACGTAGAACAAAAGACGTCGTCGTAGGCGAAAGACATAAAGTTGGCCAGTGACCTACTAGTGTTCACCGAATGACGTGTAGCACATATTAGATCTTTAGGACAATAAAAAATAGATGAAAAACAGAGCTTTAGGGAAAATCGGGACTTTTCTCTTCCACGTTTTAAATGTATGTATACAATATATTGATATACAAATATTTCTTTTCTATATTTTTTAATATTCGCGATTCGTGTGCATCTCGTCCGATATACTTGTTTCTAAGATATCAAAGGAAACTTTTGTGTCATGGAAAAAGTGTGTAAGATAATTGCCGACTGTTCTATTGTAATGTTATTCCAAATAATCTTCTGGATGTACATGCGAATAACGAGAAAGCGTATTGTATTTAAATATTCTAAAAGATTAATTTGTATATATCCTGCTTTTTTATGTTTCCCTCTTGTTGTGCGCAATGAGAAAGGGATGTGACCTGCTTCTTTTAACATTGCTTGTATCTCATAATTTAATGTATCCAAAACTGTAATTATGCGTCCGTTCAATCGAGGTGCACTTTTTTTCTTTTGAAACAAAATTAGTATAGATTTGGACTTTCGAAAGTGCAAATGAAAGAAAGTGCAAAGAAAATGCGACTAAAAAAAAAATAGATATTGTCACCCTCAGTCGTGGCAGTAACTATCGAGTACCGCTGTATAATAATATTAAGTCGCGTTACTCTCGCCGTGTCATATTTTTAATAATAGTCAATTATAATCAATATATTAACAAAAGTTAATAATTATTTTAATAATTATTAAGAAATTATTTTTCATTAAGAAACATAATTTAAATTATCATCAAAATATTATATATATTATTATATATATATATACATACGTGTATATATATATATATATAAATATTATTTTATATATATTATAATTATTATTATTATTTCAATTATATTATTATTATTATTATTATTATTTGTATATTGTAGCACACAAACAAATTATAAATTATGTATATACCCCTTCCCAAAAAACTGAATTACATTATTAACGAAAGCAGATAATCGTCTCGTTATTTTCATATATACAACAATTTAATACTTTTTTTAATTAAATAAGTAAGTTATAAATTTAAACAAAGAAAGTCATATAATACATATGATGCACTACTCTATATATTCTTCCGAAATTTACTTAAAAAATTCTATGAAAGCAACTTCAACTTTATACTGCAATAGATCGAAACAAAATGTAATTAACATAAAGAATATCTATGATATTTTTTTGTTCTAAAAAATTTTTATATTTAATGTCTGAATTTTTCGAGCGGTTGGATTTATATTTCAAAAATAGATTTTATTTTATATAATCGTGAGAAATAAATATAATTTAGCGATCACTCGTGATGACGGATAATGAGACAACAGCCGGAACAGAAGAGGACGAACTTGGAAATGTAAGATTAAATAAAGGGTTGAAAAAGACGATTCTCTCCCTCTCTCCCTATCTCCCCCTCTTTCTCTTTACTTAACCTTTTTAATGTAAAAAATATAAATATAATATGATACATCCCTGATAGGTTTATTTTAAGGTTATTTTATTGCAGCCTGGTGTGATGTTTCCGCATTTGCAAGAACTTGAGAAAAAGTTCTTCGAAATTGTCGACGATGGAAGTGTTACTGAAGCTCGATTATTCTTGGAGCAACATCCGGATTTCAATATAAATGCCATCAATTTTCAAGTAAGTATGTAAATTTGTAATTTTCCAAATTTGAAGAAGTATAAAATATTAATATCAAAACAAGATTACTGTATAAAGGTTATGGATTATTGAGTAAATTGAGGAAATACATTTGTGTGGAATCAAAAGTCTATAAAGTTATTTCCTGATTTGCAATTAATCACTAAAATTATCAACGATAATTGCAAATATTTGCAAAACAAAGAAGGAAATGAAGCAAGTAAATACGTTATTATTTGCAAATATCATTGGTGATCCAAAATGTTTAATTATAATTTATGGCGGAATGAGTTTTCCATAAATTATTAGCCATCAGACTCCATCTATTTTCTATTTTATTTATTGGACTACCCATGAAGCCATACGAATGGCGGCTTCAAACTAAACTCTTGAACAGGTCATAAAGATTTCCAAGTTTATCTTTTTTGTCACTGACTCCGTGATTTAAACGATACCGTCACTTATGTTAGGGTTCATTCCGAAAAGACACTGCGCGTCAAAAGGAAATAGGTTTTTCGCAGGTTTGTCGATATTCAGGTTACCTTTGTCATCTTTAAATCTTTTCTTTAAGATCGCTTGATGTAATTTAAAACGGTACCATTTTACCGTTTTATTTGTTCTTACTCAGTAAAAAGAGAATCAAGAAAAATGGATTGCAGTAACAAATAACGAATTAGTTTCATTTACTCTAATAGTAATTTACGTTTTTGAAAGATAATTAATGCATAATTTTTTATCAAAAAAAATTAATTTTTATTAGAACTTTCAAAGTTTTATATATAATATAAAATTTTTTATATAATCTAAAAATATTTATTTATATATCTTAAGGAGCGAATCCAACAGTTTTAAAGTCTTTTACAAACTCGTGTGGTTTACTCCGTGCAAGAAACGGCGGAACCAATACAGGAAGAAGGGAGACAAAACGAGGAGAATGAAGGCGATGCGAAGTCCAGTTATCTCAGATCTTTACCCTATAGAGGAACATGTACCCCCCGTGGAATGTTTCCTCCATCCATTCGGTCAGCACGGTAACCATCTCAGTGTGCTTCTTCCTCTTTCTCTCTGTCTCTTTGAGAGGGTTTCAGAAAAGCGACCAAACTCTCGTTTGACTTTGAGACCGAAATGCCGAAGCGGCACGAAGAGAGACGGCACGCGAATGGAAGGAGAGGAGAGAAAGAGAGCGGGAGAAGCGGGAGGAAGAGAGAAATACACAGAGAGAAGGAAGCTGGGTGTTCTCCATGTATCTTCAGCTATATTTCAGACCGTCTTTTTACAAGACAATGGTTTCAACTGAGACCTGATAAAAATTATTCAAATGACTTGCCCCGCTATAAATTCTATATGGGAATTCTCTTGACATTGGAAACTCTACTTGTGTGCCTTGGTGTGATCTATGATACATCAATAAACTTCGCGAATTTCGCCAATTTGTTTCGCCATTCTCTGATAGAACATTTAAGTTCCTTTAAACTATTTTTTTTAAGTAAAATAGAAACGTAATGTATTAAAAAGGTATATAAAAAAGGTATAAAGTTAAAGCATCCATAAAAGGATTATCACACGTTAAACCAATAGAACACACCTCAATCATGCTACCAAGTGTTTTTGCTTACGATTTATTCTTTACGAAAGAAAAATTGCAAAAAACAAATGACAAACAAATATTTAGCAGGGCGTAAAATCTGGCCGAGTCATGCATTAAAGGCGGCAGCTGTCTATTGTTAAGGGACAGCTAACAAGAACTTTTTGGCAACATATATCACGATCTGTTATTGTCGTTAGGCGTGTGGATGTACATGGATATTCCCAGGGGCCTGTCGAAAAGCCAAAATATCAGTGAATATTATTGTGACTGGTGTCGGCGACAACAATGGTGCTGGCCCATTGTTGGGGTCCGCCTCTGTAAACGCACCGCAGATGGGCGAGAAACGTCGTCGAGCCATTCTTCCTACAAAAAGGGACACAACCGAGAAAAAGAGTGGAGCTGATAGCCTTCTAAAAGTCGATCTCACTACAGGAAGAGACCGTGGCAAGAAAGAATTTCGAGAAAGTCCAGAAATTTTTCGGTCATTCAACCATTACGGCATACCGCTTTACGTTTTCTTATGCAAATCGTTATTTCCACTACTTCGACAATTATATAAGTAGCAGGACAATAGAAACGGAAAGAAAAAATAGTTTTAGAGAATTATTCATTGTGTTTCGCTTTATTTCTCTTTACTCTCAATTTTCTTTTCTAATTTATGATAAGCGAACTTCTTTTGCCAGTTAATAAAATTAAACCTCTTGAGTATTCAGCCATATTGGATCGTGACGCCGTAAATGAGAAATGACACGTTAATTTTTTTTGCCAAGAAAGAGAATTTGGACAAAACGGAATAAGAACGGAATGAGAACGCTGTAAAACACTTATAAAAATGGGTCGAGACCATCCTTATCCCATCTGACTTATATTTACTGACTAACAGTCAGTAGGGTAAATAATCGAAAAAGTCGTAAAGTGAAAATAGGCTACGCATTGAGTAAAAAACTAATAAATGCACTTTACGTGCCTTTTACAATTGTTTACCAACTATTAAAGGGAATAATGATAGTCTCGGTCTATTTTTACAAGTATTTTACAGCGATCTCATTATTTCGTTTTATTCAAATTGTCTTTATTTACAAATAAATATGCAAAAAAATCAACATGTCGCTTATGACATTTCTCTTTATAACGTCACAATTCAATTCGATATGGATGTTGAGTACTCAGGAGGTCTTAATTGAATACCTCATTTTCAGGGTATGAGTGCGCTGCATATTGCTGTTAACGACAGAAATATGGCGATGGTTGAGTTCCTGTTGTCTCATCCGGATATCGATCCGGGCGACACGCATCTACATGCAATCAGAGATAATCAAGTGAGGATCGCTGTGCTGATATTGAATAAGCTGAATGAATTGACACCGGGTCTCGAATACGCTGGTGTCACTCATAGCCCCGATTTCCCGGATGATACAACACCGCTCGCGGTGGCGGCACAATACGGGCGTTTCGAGATGATTGACATACTCAGATTCCGACGTCATATTCTGCCGAAACCACATCCGCCTAGTTGCAACTGCGATGAGGTTTGCAAGTACGTTTGTATATCGAGCTGTTTGAAGATAACATTTGCATCTTTAATTTATAAATGTTTTCATTCAAGTGTCATGACTTGAAAATATCGCAATTGAATAACTTATTAAATAATGATTTAATTAAATATTTCATAAATTATTAATTTATTTCACAGACCGGAAAGGGAAAAGGTTGATATCGTGACTTTAGAAAAAATGAGATTGTTTATATATAGCGCAATATCGAATCCAATATACCTTTGTCAAACTGAAGAAGATCCCATCTTAAAAGCTTTTCAATTATCTGCCGAGTTTAGTAAGGAAGCTTCATTTGATAAAGAATTCTATCCTGATTATAAAGCATTGTCCGATGTTAGTGAAATCTTATTCCTTATTCAAATTTATTGGATATTAATAATTATTAGCAAAATTATTCGTTTAATTAAATAAGACAGTCTGCATATAGAAGAATGATAAATTATCTATTATTAATATATTTCGATGATATCTGCGATATATCAAGATATTATATGTTGCTTATAAAAAGTTAATAATCCACTTAGTTTTGTAATAAAGGAGGTGTCTCAATTCGCCACAGAGTTGATTGATTGCGCTCGTACCGCCGAAGAAGTTCGATGTATATTAAGACAAATCACTGGTTTTGGTCGTACTTCTAGTTTCGAATATCCCCGACTCTTACTAGCTTTGGATTACGAGCAGAAAACCTTTGTGGCTCATCCAAATGTACAACAGGTACTACAACAATGTGATAATCGATATTTAGGCGAAGTCTTAACGTTGCTGTAATTAGTACTAGATAATTAAAATTATAAAAAACTTTTTTATTTTAAATGAAAAATCAAAATGATTTATTTTTTGTGTCTTTCTTCCTTAATTTTAATATTTCTTATTCGATTTTATAGAATTTATATAGCAAAATCAAAGCTTAACTTTATATAATACTTGCCAAAAATAAATTTTTAAATATAGAACTATTTTATAAAAATACTTTGCAAACTCTATCACGAAAGTTTTCGCAAATTAAGAAGTTCTGTCAAGAAGTTATATTTGATTTTGCAGCTCGTCGAGAGCAAGTGGATTGACACGTGGCATGAATGGAAGGTCAGAAACACGTTGCTCAAGTGCTTGACGATAATTCCGCGGATTGTCATGCTACCAATCATGGCGTTCGTCATGTTGCTTGCACCGAATTCGAAACAGGCCAAGTTCTATGAAATCCCGATTAATAAATGTCTCTCCTCTGTGGCGAATTACGTGATATTTCTCACGTTTGTGTTTTTGCAGTCGCGAAGCGACAAAACCGAACAGCTTCGTGGGCCACCCAATACTGGTGCACGTCTAATTAACTCCGATTAAACTTAGATTTTGGTTAAATTTCTTTTTAAGTCAACTTATTTCTTCAGGATACGAATGGGTTCTCGCTATTTACGTGATATCATACACAATAGCATTCATTCGACTCTGTATTGTGGACGGTCCGGTTAGATGCTTTAGAACGCGTACAAACTGGTAAGACGAGAATTAATGGATAATAATCGTTAATTAATATTAAATCTTGCACATAAAAATTCATATTGCAAATTTTATAATCTAATTAATATATAATTTATGATCGTCTTTATATAAATATTATGATTATTTTTATATAAATATTCTTCCTATACAATGCAGGTATGAGCTTGTTATGATCATATTGTTCATTCTGACGTTTCTCTTCTGGATAGTTGCCGCAATCGACGTTAGAATAAATGGTCAACGTGATTTAGAAAGAAAATACTGGCACAAATATGATCCGACTTTGATAGCGGAAGGGATATTTTGTGTCGCAACAATCATGGCCTTTTTTAAATTGTTATTTATCTGCCAACTACACTATGATCTAGGACCTTTGCAACTTTCTTTAGTTAAAATGATTAGAGATGTCGGTCATTTTGTTGCAATATTCGGTATCATTGTTATGGCATTTGCAATTGGTAAGATATGACACATATTGATCTGTATAAAGTTCTTCTGTATCAGTTTCTTTGTATCAATTGAATCGTTGCGAAATTTTATTTAGCAAATTATGCATAATTTTAAAGTAATATTGTTCCAGAACTTTCTATATTAAAAACATTAGTGTTTACAAATCTAAAGAAAAGCAGCTTAACACTGTTAAAAAAAAAAACTTTTTTAAGTTTACTTTATAAACTTGAGATTGTTTCCTCAGGATTGTGTCACCTTTATCAATATTATAATGGAATGGTGCAAACTGATGACGAATCAAAACTAAAAACCGAGCAAGAAAGTTCTTTCGTGGATCTCAAATCTACTCTAAAGACTCTCTTTTGGGCTGTTTTTTGCATGAGTCCCGTAGAAAGTGCCGACGTGATTATCGAAAATCTTCCAGGTGGAAGGGACTCAGAGACAATAATTAATCATCATACCTTCACCGAATTTATCGGTTATTCTGCCTTTGCCAGTAAGTGCATTTACTATTTCATTGACACTCTACGAAAATATATTTTATAGATAATCGTCTTAATAACTTGCTTTCTATTTTTCAGGTTTCCAATTTATTTCCGTGGTAATCGTTTTGAATATGCTAATTGCATGTATGGCGAATACTTTTACCAAAGTGACTGATAATGTCAATGTAGAGTGGATCTTTGGTCGTACTGAAGTTAGTGAAAATTTATAAGTATGTTACATATATTCGACGTTTATTTTTCATATTGGAAAACAATTTTTTTCTAGCGAACCATGTAAAAAATATAAAAAATAATATTCATGTAAAAAATGAGAGAGACGTGTGAAGTTAAAATAATAAATTGTAAACCATTTTTAAATGCCAATAGCATATGACCTCCTATCACTCTACTTTTTCAGGCTTATGTCGATTTTATGCTTACAACAACGCTCCCACCGCCATTCTGCATTTTCTCAATTTTCACGGGATTGCGGCCGGTGATCGAGTACATAAAAATATTGATTAAACCACCACCTGGTAAACGGGCACGATGGGATTTTATAAATTGTTGTTACATAGTCAGTATATTATTTCCAAATATTTTCACTATACTTTTTCATAAAACTTTGCAATAAACTAAATTAAAATTAAAATACCAATGCTGATTTAATCCAATTAAAATATCAATGCTTATTAAATCAAATATCAAATTAAATTTTACAAAATAGAAGTAAACATTTCATATTGAATAATTTTTCGTTTCTCTTTTTGATATTTTATTCGTGTTTTATCCATTTATAAGCGTTATTGTTATTACAATAGATTGATTTATGATTAATAAATAAAAACAGAAGTGCGATTTATTTATTTAATCCATATTTTATTACAGGAGGATCTAGAAGAACAAAAGGATGAAAGATTCGCAGAAGTTATGACACAACTGGTACAACGTTATCTCCGTCGATACGAAAAGAAAATGGAAGAAACGGATATACAAAAGTTGAGAAACGAATTAAAAGAATTTAGCAATATTCTGAAGGAAGCACTTAGTCCATCTTGAAAAAGATTTGATCTCTAAGAAATACTTTATTTACTTTTTCATATAAATTTTATAATTCTTTGCACAGTGCGTATCAGAAAACGTGACCAGACTTCGATATCTGTAATAAAGATTAATAGCTTTTATACACTTGTTATAGGAAATAAGAAATATTCTTTATCAGTACCAAAAATAGAGGTAATTTATAATGATTTATTTTATGGAATTTAAATAAAACAAACGAAAAATATCACTTATTAGACGGAGCCGTTTAATGTGCGGAAAATACATTCTCTTATAGGAAATTGCATTTTTTTCAAAATATCCTGAAGAGAACAGAGATTATTATATAATACACGACAGATTTTGCAAGTAGTTTTTGCAATAGGAAAACATTGACAGTTTATGTCATTATATAAAAGCAATTTCCTATAATGAGTGATTGTGAATTTAATTTACAGACAACTTCTACCACGATCGGTTATAGAAGATGTCGAAAAGGGTGAATTGACCTTTTCAGATAATCGAACGAAGAAAGGCTCAAAATGAAAAGTTAAATTTACATTTCGAGACCGATCAATTTATCTCTATCCCTACCTTTATAATCTTCTGATGAATTATTTGTCACCTACCCTAGCAACTCTTATTAATAATTTGTGTGCGATATACGGCACATAAATTATGGGAACCTTTATTACACGGTTAATTTACACGGTTCAGGCACAACTAACGAAGTGTATTATATGTGGTTTGTTGCGCCTGTAATCTGCCATTAAAAGATGTGATTGTTCAGCAATTTGTGTTTTTTTGAAACTTATTTCCATCGTAATCTCGTAATATTACGTTTTGCAATTTCTACTTCCAAGATACTCTTCCAACAAGAGCTTCGGAGAACAACAAATTTATATGTTTGCATAAATTTTCTTTTTTCTTTTGACGTGAAGAGAACTCATTCCTAAGATCTGAAGCAACTCTGTTTCAGCTCTGTATACATACAGCTAATTTTCCAGAGAGTATAATCTGCGGGAGCCATTCTGTTCTCAATCTAAATTCTAATCTTAGCTATCATAGTCTGAAAATATTTAACTGAGAATTTCGCTCGAGGGAAACATAAGTTTGTCGAAGAGAGATAGCGCGGTGCTGCCAAAAATTGTGATAAGGGAAGAAAGAAATATATTGCCAAGCAAGCGACATGTGATGTACGAGAAGAAATTTCATTCAGCTGAAAAATAAAAAAAATTTCCGTGGCCAGTAAATATAGCAAGTAATAACGTTATCGAGGAAATTAACTAGAAAGCTCTCGGTAATTTCAATATAGCATCGATTAATCGAAAGCTTCGACGGTAGATGACATTTCATGCAACGAACATTAATTATCTCGCCTATGCGTCAATACAATGAGGATATTTCAAGGATACGATCAAAACATCACGAATGCATAATTTACTGCTATATACTGTATATATCGAGAAGCATATAATTTATTGATTAATTAAGAATAGATTATTATCTATATGTAGTTCATTTTCAAACAAAAGTAAAAAGAAATTATTCCAAATTTTGTTAATTATTTCAGAAAAACAATTAGCGATTTTTTTATATTTTCATCAACAAACTGTCACCTTATTTAAAGAGTTATTGTAATAAATATAATAGTTAAATTTATATGTATTAATTTGATAAAAATAATAAACGTGTCAGAAAAACGAATAAAATTTTCAATAAGTTAATGCATATAGAAATTTATACACGTCAAAAGGATTTAATATTTATAGGAATATTTATAGGAAGGCATAAAACGTTTAAGGGAAACAAATAGCAATCAAAAATTCTTCAAATGGAAAAATAAATATTGCGCGAAAATAATCAATTCACTGAGAGCAGAATGAATTATTCATACACTAAAAAGGTGAGTTTTTTGTCAAGGATTGTTATATATTATGAAGGGATGAGCGGAACGAGAAGGGATGTGAGTGGGAGCAGCAGGAGTTCATGAGGATGCGCAGACAGAGTATTACAATGGACTGTTCGCTGTCACAGTTTGCACGCAACACTCGCGCTGTAAACAACGTTATAGCAGAGATTTCTCTGCGATTGATATTAAAAATAAAAATTAATTTTGTCTTCATATCGATTTTTCGTCAACGCTGCAGTTATCTATCACGTGACTTCAATAAGGAAAAAATTTGATGGACTTATTTTTAATTTTAAATAACGCACCGAAGTTTTTTCATCGCTTTAAAAGCGTTATTTTGTAATTAGTATGCGTCAATCCCATGGGAGTGTAAAAAAATTGCTTATACGTTTGAAGAGGAAATTTATCGATTTACCCAATTTATAGTGATTGTTGGAAGTGAATACGAAGAATTCTACGTAATTTGAAAAATGATTATTGGAACGATGTACGGAACTCAAAGTTCTTCCTTTGATCGATCTACCGCGCGGAATCGTAATGCTATCTTGATATCTAAATGCGAATTATTCAACGTCCGATTCCTGAACGTTATGTTGAAGTAAAATAGATCAAGTTGCTGTCAGTTGCTGTGTAGGATGTGGGATCAGTAGGATGAGAGAATGCTCTATGAAATGTCGAGGAACGGAAGTCCAGTGATATTCAATTTGCCGAGTCTGAGGTGAATAGGAGCGAGACGAAGTTCGATGATGCATGAAAATCGAATACTTCAC
Source organism: Acromyrmex echinatior (assembly GCF_000204515.1). Next base: position 587,948 of record NW_011627398.1, on the reverse strand, counting down.
ATCCGTGAACCGTATTAAAGGGGGATGAAGAACCGAGAACTCCTTACGATATCATAAAAACATATAGGTGAGGGGAAAATCATTTGATTGATGATCGTTTTATTTTATATATACATACTTATGTGACATATACATATATTTATAGAACATATATATATTACACATATCTATATATGTATAATACATTATACATATAACATTATATTATACATATAATTGCTAATTTCCTCGGATAAGAATTATGATAAAATTAAATTGTTTATGATTCTCTCATGCTTCGTTAATTTTAATCGTTTTACTCAAAGGCATTAAAAGTAAATCCCCATTTCTTATATTCTCCGATAATTTCATCTGACATTATTAATCCCCATGACAGATAACTCGGATTAAAGTTGGGTTGTTCCACCTCTCGGTAACTTTAGCTCACTGTCTTACTCACTTACTCCCTTAATTATGTTCTCATTTTTTTACTCTTTTGTTTATTTCGTAGGTAAATTACACATAAGTTAATTTACACGGCCCTTTACACCCTTAAAGAGTGTCGGAATGAATATCTGTAGTCACGAAAATAATTTGAAAAGAAAACATAAAAATAAAAAATAGACAATTAAAAGCAAAAAGAAAAAATAGACAATTAAAAAATCTACTAAAACACACACAGAGATATCTAACATTTATCGTACATTTATTGTACCTATTTTTACGTATATGTCACAGTGTTTTGAAATGACACCGACCGTTCGAGGATGATAGGGGATGAAAAATATAAACATTTTCCACGATTCATATCTAGAAATATATTGTACTAATAGCAAAAATTGAATATAAAGTAAAAATAACACTAATTATAATGTACAATCTTAAGAAGATTGCATTATAAAATGAACATAAGTCATTTAAATGGACTCACATAGTCTTTCCACAAATTTCATTTATTTCTGTTATTCCGTCAAATTTTTTTACATTTATTATATATATATTTGCGCATACGTTAATTACTATTTTGATCTTGATTATTTTGAACGGATATTAAAATTACGTTTCTATGTGCAAAAAACTTCTTATAATATAATATGAAGCATCATCTTCAATCAATATGAAATTAGGTCCTCTATATAAATTATTATCAAAGGAACATAAAGCTTGTCAGTTCTGAAGACAAGTGTGCCATTTAGGGTGCTTTTACTGCTTCGAGGAACCAATATTTACGAATAGACTCAGCGGTTTTTGAGAGGGTGGATTCGTGTAAGAGAATGATGAATTGGAAGTCGTAAACGTGATATCTTTCACGAAGAAGATTTGACGTACTACGATATAATAAAAAGATGTCATATATTTTGTATATATTTTTCTTCTTACTTTACATAAAATATATTTCATATATATAAAAAAATGATGATTTATGTATCGCCTCCTCTCTCTCTCTCTCTCTCTCTCTCTCTCTCTATTTTCCAGGAATTGTTTTAATTCCGGATCCTTTCGCGCTATATCGAGAAATGTCTGATCTTGCAACTCATAAATTTCGCGCATAGTTCGTGTAGCGAAGAAATGTTCGTTTTACACAGTGATGTTTAACATCGCACAAAGCTTTGACTTTATCCGTGTCCGACATTTCCAACATAAATTCCCTAAGTGAAGATATACCGATTGACAGACATCTAAGATTTATGTGAAAAACATAAATCGATCTTTTATATTTTGAATTATTCACAAATTTATGTTCCACATGTTTTAATATATGTATTATGTACACGATATTCAGGATTTCCGTGTTCTTTCTCATCCGCAATAAAATGCGATTCTCCCCTGAAATACTCATATACTCCCTTAGATATAGATCTTGTCTGTTATTGTCTTTATTTCAATGATAGCGAAGAAGAGAATATATTCGGACTTAGAAGTGTTAGAATTCAAGTAGAAATGTAGATAATCGCTCGATCGAGTAAAAGTGTCTCGTATACATTGAAAAAAATAAAAAAAAGGAAATGTGATTACGTCGAATGTGAAAAAGGGTAAGACCTGCAGTGATGATTGCGACAGCGTGGAATTACTTTTTCCCTTCTTGCTCGATTTTCCGCCAGCCATCCTATCGTTCGACATTCGCTTCTGCGATGATCGAAAAACGTAAAAAATTCTACGCATTTGATCTAACTGACAGTTCGGTACACAGAGATCGAAAAAATTATAGAATCTAAATATAGAATATAAATATAGAATCTATCTAGAATAAATAATAATTTTTTGTGATATATTACACATTGAGTTGAAACTTAACGAATAAATGTAAACATTATAAGAAAATCATAATAAGAAAAACCTTAATGTGGATACCAATAAAACATTATTCGTAAAACGAAATCGACAAATAATTAAGAAAGAACAATGTCTAATAATAGTCAATTAAAATTAAAAGGTCTTAATTAATTTTTACACAGTAATGGAAAATGTACTATCGTTTTCCGATAATCCTTATTAAGGTTACCTTTTCAAGCTACAAATTACAAATCAAAGAAAAAAAATATTTTTTTGCAGCGTTCAATTGATTAGACTTACTACAAAAAAAATTAAAATGCGTTAAATAAATGTTTGTTACAGCATCAACAGCGTCAAATTCGCGAGACGAGATGGATGGACTTACAATCGCTGTCATTGTTCTCTCGATTTTCTGCTTCACAATAATGATTGTGATGCTGGTCTGTTACTTTTACGCTTTTCGAAATTTATTATGCCCGCCAGAAAGGAGATCCAAAAGGCGACGTCGAGCGAATCCTCGAGGAGAGTTTGATAACGCGAACAGAGCAGTGATACCATTGAACGATATCGCACAAGAAGAAAGTATGCCCACAGAATCCGATAAAATTTAAAGATATATATATATATATATACTCGATAAATTTAAAAATTGCAAAGTAAAAGATTTAAATGTGCAAACACTTTGAATTTCTTATAACAGTTAAAATCATAAAACTAAAAAAATGTAGAAATAAAACATGTTAAACGGAATAAAACTAACGATCATCGAAAAGAATATTTATATACTTTTGACAAACATTATATTCTTACTCTCTTTCTTAAGAGAGATCCTGATTGCAATGTAAGGAAAAGGAGAAATTAAGATATAACATACACACGAGAGTTCAATCGTGTATACATTCGTTCATTGTAAATATATGTTATAAATCTGTTATATACATAATCAGATGTACATACATATACATATATACACTATATGCCATTCGTTTATCGCAAAATGTATGCAATAAAAGATCTGGTAAAAATATTCGACATTAGTTATTTATAATAACCATATCAATTATTATGTATATAAAATAAATTTTTATTCATATTTTTCCCATATGCATTATATCAGTAATGCATGCAATGCACATCTCTTTTGGTAACTTATATATTAATGTCTAAAGATCTCAACTCAAAGAAGATACTGAATTATCTTCACAAATCACAACAAGATGTTAATTATCCACGAACTGAAGGATATCCATGTTAGAGATAATTCACATAAAACTTAAATATTATACTATACATAAAAATAATACGTAATTTTTTCAAGATCATATATATTAACTAAACTATCAAACATTGCACTAATGAATATGCAATGAAAAAAAAAGAACTAATGTTTCTCATTTATTCTGAACTTAATTTAATTTTGTTTTATTATTGGATTATCAAAAATCTGCTATATCGTCAACCAAACAAAGAATTGTATGCTCTTTGTTTTATAAACTTGGTTTTATATTTAAATATTATATAGTATGTCTCGTTTTCTTTATAGATATAAGGATCTAACGAATTTTTCTGAACAACAATAGCGGCCTTTATATATACAATCTTACCCGTATGCTAGGAGTGTACAGGTTGAAGAAGATACAAAACCGTAAATTTAAAGCATCATTCAAGAACGTTGAAAGATCACACACTTTTATATTTAAGTATAGATTTGTGCGAAGATAAAATTGTTGCAAAGATTGTTGTTACATCTTTATATACATTCTTAAGCGCACATTTAATTACGTTCAAGAGCAAAAGTAAAAACTTGTGTTTTATTACATTCTTGCTCGGTTTCTGAAAGTTTCAAATTTAGAAAATTCCACACTCTTGCACGATTTTTAATGTATACGGATTTGTGTGCGCTCTTAACTCTGCCATTTTATTTGAACGCACAAACTTGTTATTCAAGGCATTTTAAATGGTATCAAGCAAATGGTAGTGGGAGCTCTGTATTTTAAGTAAGAAGCGCTAGTGTATTAACATCAAGTAAAAAACAAAAAAAAGAAAGAAATTTTCTGCATTTTTCCTCTGTTGCAGCATATTCACATTGCATATCCACTAATTATTCCCTTCAACTATTGTACTTTCTAAACGCCGCCAAACAAATATTTGAATTGCTAATACGACAAAATTATGTACTCATGTCTGTTTTATACTTCTTTGTACTAAATCATGAATATATTACTGATCATCACCATAGATTTGGGACCAAATTTTCCTAAATCGTACTAAAATAATACAAATGTAATGAAAAGAGAGAATTGGGCCACGCATATGATGAAATTTAGATATTATAATAAAAGAACAGTGCAAAAGCCAAAAATAACGTTGGAGACATGGCTTCGGAGATGAAACGTTTCCATATAAATTTAGCTTATGGAAATCGATTGAAAAATAGTTTCCGGTATATAGTCATTATTTATTACTAGAATGTATATCTTCAATAATTGAAATTAAATAGTGTCGACAAAATTAACTAGGACATAAAAATGTCTAAAGAGAATTACTTTCATGTGATGCGCTCCAAGAAAAGCGTTATAGCTTTTCCTAAAATGCATCATATATTTTTTTTCGTTTTTTTTTTCTTTTAATGCAAGTACCTCTATCCTTGAGAGCCACATTTTGCTTGATTATCTAATGGGCCAGTCCATGTTCTTATTATTCGCGCTTTTAAAGACTCTTACCTTTTTAGAACGTGTATTTATTTACACGTACATACTTAATTATAATCTTGAAAATTTTTCAACAAAATCGACAGGTAAGATTGTTCATGTAAAGGTTGCTATTGTGCAGACGCGCGAATACCTTTCTCGAAAATGCACTTGATTAGCTGATTTGATTGTCAGCGACTGTGAGTTGTTGTAGTACCGAGAGTACTACTTGGCGTAGAGTCTAAGAAATTAATATTTAAATCAAATTTCATACAATTTAGAAAATAAAATAGAGGACGTATAAAAAATATAATTATTTACCTGAGGTTTACATTGTTCCTCCAGCCAACTGAACACGCAGCCAGATAGTTCCGTAAAGTTAGCTACAGAGATATTGAACGTTTCGAAAAGGCGATTCATTATTGCCTTGAACTGCAACACAATACAAATCATATAGTAATCATAATTGCGGTAATTTAAACAGAAATAAAAAGTATTTCCATTACCACTTGAAACTTCATCTCGTCTGAGATACGCAATTCTGCTTGTCCTGGTTGCGTCTGATGTGCTTTGACAATCTGTTCGTAATTTGCTTGCATAATGCGCAACGCGACGACTTCTTTTCTCAGTGCATTACGTTCGTCCTCTTGTTTCTTCTTCTGTTGCAATAGAAACTGTATGTAATCGATGGATTTTTGAAGTACTGTAGCCTTGGAAATCTTATAGCCTGAGGAATCCGTATGCTGACAAGTTGGAACTAAATCCTGAAGAGAATCATAACCCTTCTTGATAGCATCTCGTCTCTTCTGCTCGGCCTGCGTATGAGCTTCTCTTCTGCGTTCCTTATAGCTTATTTTGTTATCGCTATCTTCATCTTCTGAACATATCATTCGTCAGTTAGTCAATTATATTACTGAGTAAATATTTGCTGGAAAACAAACACTTACCTGTATTATGTGCAGAAGAAGACGGCGTGTGAACTGATCCTGTGCTGCTACAACGAGAGAAGGTGTATTTCTCTGTGGGACTAGACGGCTCCAGTTTCATGTCATTGTCTGGTTCTACATTACCGCTGCTAGCACGCATCGTCAAATTAGCTGCTTTTAACAAACATACAATATGCACATATATTTAATTCGAATACATGATTATACAATATAGTTTTAATCAGAGTGTAGTTTTAAAGATAAAAGATAACAAAATTATGGAATTAAAAAATGTTAGCAGTAACAATTCTATAATTATATTTTAAAAATAAAGATACATCAAGTAAGCCCAAATGGAATAAAATTAATTGAAACATATTTGGCTGTACATAGAAAATTAAGTATTTGCAAATATATTGATATGTGTTTCTTATCATATATCTTTTCTACATATTTTTTATTTACATGAAAAAAATATATTTTTAAAATTTGATAAATACTTCAGAAATTTTTTAAAAACTTGCATTATAAATATTTTATTTTTCTGAGATAACTAATACAAGAATGACTACATTATTTACATTTTACTAGTTCTATTTAAACTAAAGTTAATTACTAGTTTAATCAGTAATAAGAATTATCAGCATTTAACGACAGATATATGATAATACACCTATAGACAACGTAGTTTCACAGTCATCTCTTTATAAATAAATAAAACAATACACGTTACTATATTTAAGCTTTCTTTTCTTGTCTTTCACTTGGCATCTTTTTTCCCAAATCCTTTATACATATCTATGTATCTATTTTATTTTTTATGCTTACTTATCTGTTTTTCCTTTTCTACATTTACATTTGTTTACAATGAAAAATTTTTTTTATTTTTGCAATTAAAAAATTATTTTTGGAATACTATTTATTGAGAAATATTACCTATTTATTTACTCTCCTTACCTCAAATCTTAATAAAAATGTACTCATTCGACGCATTTTCATTACAACAAATAAATCCGATAGAAAAACACGGCTAACGTACATTTTCCAAATATATATTCGTTTTATTTTGAAATAAAAAAATATATGAACATAATGCAGCTAAAAATTGGTCAAAATAGCGTTTCTAAAATTAAACACGACATACAAGTGTCAGCACTGTCAGCAGATGTTAGCAGACGCATTATATACATGTAAACACGAAGTTGCCAAAGTAATCACGTGGTCGATTGCGCAGATTCGACTGCGCACGAAAAAATTCCGAAGTGGGGAACGCTTTTCCCCTCCTCTCTCATCTAGGAACAATGGCTGCGTTCGGAACTGTTATGCAATGGCATTAAAAGTGAACGTTAGGAAAAGTCAGGAAACGTTCAAAGAAATATAATGGTTGAACCTGAACGCACCGTGATCGGTGAATGGACTCGAATGACTGGTATCTTTTTCTCCACCTGGAGTTGCGCCTTTCACGCTTTTCATCCTCCGGGAATCGAATGCAAATTATTCCCGAGTGTAGGAAGTACAGAACGGGGCAGGTAACCAGGAACAAGCGTGCAGAAAATCGCACGATAGGACAACACAGAAAGGAAAGCTTTGTTTTGAAATCTTTTTCTCTATTTACTCACGATTCTCATATCCATCCTTGTGCAATGAATCTGCCATGGTCGGTCTCGCGCGACTCCAACTACCTCTTGCTGAAGCAGCAGGAAATCAAAACGCGTACATGAAACGGTTATGATTGGAGAATGATCATAAGATGATCGACTCAAGATTTAAATGCGTAAAGAAGGAAAATTTCGGAAGGTCAAGGCACATTAGATTGCACAAGATTCTTCGGTCACACTCGATCACGACACCGCGAACGATCTCGTAATGATACTCGTATTCGTCCCGTAATGACACTTTTGCGTGGTGTCTACCATCTTTGACGGAAATAGAAAGACTAGTGAATAACACTAGTTACTTTCAGCCGCGCTATGTTGCACTTTCTGCGCTCAAGACGGGACGAGCGCGCAGACAATTGAAAGATGAAAGAGAAAAACATTAAAAGAGGAAGGAAACACAAAATAAACATAATTAAAAGAATGATGCATCTGCTCATCTCAGTTTAATCTTTCTCGCCTTTTTTTTTTTCTAGAATTGAAATAGTTTTATATGAAAAACGCTTTGTTTCATAAAAAATTATCATGTTCAATTCTTCAACATAGATTAACTTTTCTCGGTTTAACTTTCTTTTATCTGTTTTTAATTATTAAACAAGTTAATCTGAGAATAAAGTTAATCTACTTGGTAGAAATGAATATTAATGAATAGACTCCATATCTCGTTAACAAAATTGAAAAAATCTTAGTCCTAACAATGATTCGATTAATTAGATAAAACAAAAACTACTTTTCATATTTCGTACTTGAAAACCATAGTTATAACTTCTTAATTTTGACTTATTTAGTATATTAATTAATTATATAAAATATACATGTTAGGTATTACATTTTTTTATAAAACAATCATACGACTTTGAAATTATTTCATAACGATTAATAAAACACGAGACTGATAGTCTAATTATATCATTGAAAGTATTATATAATATAAGACGATATGATACAATTTAATAACATCAATATAATTAACAATCTGTTACAAAAGATGATTGATTGAACTATAAAAAGATGTTGTCTTATGAAAACTTGTGACTTATATTAAAAGAAAATTTAAATTAAAATTAAGCAAAAATTTAAGAATTTTAGAAGATTATATAATAATATAAATGAACACAAAGAATTTACAAAATCCCTTTTTATCATATTACGAATGACAATTAATTAAAATTCAATATTTAATTACAATTATATATATAATATATATATATATATATAATTATAAATAATTATAAAATAATATAATTGTAAAATAATTATAAAATAATTTAACCTGAAATATATGAATTTTTAGTTTTTCATGTAGTGCGCGCGTGATAGACTGAAGTTAGAACATTAGATATGTTAAATTATGTTTATTATAAGGTGTATCTAATATATATATTTACAATCGCTTTAATACACGTAAAACCATTTAAGACAATGTTATTCCTCGGCGTTACAGCGCATCTCACTGTAACGCTGGCAAATTGTGTTCCTATATCATTGTTTTTTGTCTCCGTGAAGTGTACACGATTTCGGTATCATCATGGGTATTTGTCTATTGTGTACCTGAGGCAAGGACCGTTGCTTGCATTAATATGCTTGCAGATAGCAAGATTTCGGGGTGAAGCAAGTAATTCCAAGAGAGAGATATATATATATATATATTCTTCTTTCCTCTCTTTCGTTTCCCTTCCCCCCCGCGCGCACAGCACTTCTCTACCGTCTAGAAAATTATTCTACTCCTAATTCGCATATTCACTGTTATATTCGATCGTACGTCTAACTTAGATCCATAATATGCGTAGTACACGGTTCTACATTTGTATCGTTCGGGGACGGATTATGTCGGAAAGCCGAGAAAGAGAGGAGCGTGAACTGTTCAAGACGACGTGAAGTGAAAGACGTCGTTAAAAGTGTTATATTATATATAATATATTATCATATATTATATTACATATAATATATATATGTATATGTGAGGTATGTTTAGGCTGAATTACACGGTCCAAGTCACCCAACTCTGGTTGGCGATTCTCTGTTCCTTCTGTTCTTTATCCACGCACTACCGTACCCATTAAATAAAAAGATACATGAATCAATCAAAATTAGTACTGAACAATTATATTGGATAATTAGTACTCCATATTGTACGCTAATGTCACCTTCTTAAATTAACTTTTTATTTGCATCGATTATCCGGATGGATAATTTGCCAGATTGATAATTTCTCTTTGAGTTAAGAGAAGTGCAAATAGAAGATAAGTTGTCGATTCATTTTTACGCTGGATTGCACCGATAGCATATTAATGATTAACTTGCTCGGTCCTTTTTATACGGGATGTCACAAAATTATCGGTGGTCACCTGTAAAATAATTTTAAAAAATTTCAATGGATTAGAATGTAAGTTCGCCAGCCAACCAAAATTGGCATCGACTTATGATGCTGATGCAATTCGCCGCTGTAGATGTCGATCCTGGATCTATATGTTCGTTCTTAGGGGCCTGAATGACGAAACAGAGTCTCGATGCGAATTTCTGGATGGTCTCATCCTACAGATGTTCGTGATATACGCCGCTGCTGGTCGCGCGCGACGTTTTGCAAGTGAACATACAAGCGTTTCGAAATTTCCGACACGTACGATTTGGCTATGCCCGCCCCCGCAATGCGCTATTCAACGTAACATTAAGTGAAGTTTTACATACTCGTTCGCAACCAGAAACGCCCCACGTGTATTTTATATTTTTCGGATAAAGGTCACTTTCCCGCGATTAAATCGATAAAGCATCACATCATAAATTCTCATCAAAGTTCAAATTTAGTATATTATTCTCATACATATCACACATTCACCTCACACGTATGCGCACCGCACCGTTTTCCCATTATAGTTACACCCTAAGTTATCTCTGCTTTTCTTTTTCTCTAATTTCCTTTTGACATCGATAAAAAATTATATATATATATATATATATTTATATATATATTTTTCATATATATTTCAATTATTTTATCATTAATTAATTAATTGTTTAATTAATTAATTAATCGTTATATCTTATTGTTCCATTAAAGTTTAAACTAAAGTGTTTCTGCGTGTGGTATGCGCACCTGGCAAGTACCACTCAAATATACGTACATACATATTTATATATACGTACATACATTCATGTACATATATATAAAAACATACATACATACATATTTGTAATATATAAAGTATCATTCACTTATATATTTATCTGTATTTTTCATTTTTTAATAAGTATCATCATGAATAACTCACAATATCTAACTACGCTGCTTTGAGATTAATTTGGTAATCGGTGCAAATAAGACATTAATTGCTCCTACTGTACCAATAATTGTTTATCGCGTAAGGTAAACCATCAGACTTCTGCAGCCGATTGCAAATATCCTTGATTTTTATAATTTATAATTTATAATTTATAAATGTGAACGTCCTCCATTTTAAATTTACTCTCATAAATACAAATGCTATTAATTTTATTCATAACAAAACTTCATTTTTCCGCATAATAATATACAAAAATGGCATGATACCCAATATTCTTTTATCTAAATAGAATCATTCCTATAAATAATAATCTAGTTCTATTAATATTGCAATGTGTACGCCATCTCATAATTGTTTTGGTAAAATGACGTATTCATAAAAATAAACTAACACCTTTCCAAGTATCCATCAACATTTTGCTCTTTACTAAAATTTAAATTCTTCTTCGAAGATTTCATTTTCTTGTTCCGCGTCTTAATATTAGGATGATACTTTTATCATAAAATTTTTTTGATTTTATCTAGCCATACAAATTCATTCAATCTATGCATGTGAACATAAATGATACAATCGGACGATAAAACATTTACTGCTGTAAAAATATCAATTTTTCTAATTTGAACAAGCATAACGAATTAAAACGAATTGAGAGCTATTGATGTATTTGTAATACCGAACAAGCAATCGAAATCAATTATTCCAAATTTAATTCGTGATATTTTTTAACAATATCACGAAATAAAATTTCCTTTAAAAACTCGATCTGAAAATTCTTTATGTACGAGTTACCGCAAGCTATATTATGGAAAATGCGATTGAAATATTCGAACAAATTTTTTAAAAATTACTCGCTTTATACCGATTCAATTAATATAGAATGTGATTTAAATTATATGCTCGAATTAATTTACAATTTTCTAAAAATTATTTGGTTTCCACTACAAAATTCGATTTATATAAGTTGCTTTATGAAATTTTAAGCCTTCTCTATTCCTGTATTGTCTTATTCGATCAAAATATTAAAGACGCGATATCCAATCAACATTCTAGTAAGGATATATCATTTAAAAATAACATGAGAATCATATTTTTGATCGAAGAGCAAAATGGAAGGCGAATGTTTGTTCGCCATAATATTATTTAGTAGTGTTCTTTCGTGCGATATCGCTGTTAAATGCATGACAAACACAAACATGACACATGATTTTCAACTTTCTATCATCTTCAAGTGTACCGCGGCAATGATAATTAAAAAACAAATGAATTTAATAAGAATTCGAGAAAGTTGGACGTTGCTTTACGAGCAAAGCGAATGATCGGTTAGGCTTCTTTAGAATGTTCATCAAAGTGCGTCGTTATTATCGGCGACGATAAATTCGTGAAACAATCGAAAAATCAACTAGCGTTCTTGACAATTCGCGGCAATCGATACGGCTAAAATTTTTAAAACGATGTTCGTTGCGCGAGATGCAGGACGTTCGGTGAGGAATTTTGTACTCTTCTAAGATCATATCGGCTTGCTGACATAAAGAAACGCATGTAAACCATAGAAAGTCCCTATCTTCGGAAATCCATTAAAGATTGGTTGAATATTTGTACCATGATCAGTGTTATCAATTTATATTTTTGAGCGCTTAGCCTGACGAGACTTGGCAGTGCGACGTGATTTTTTCGCGGCATCGCCCGACGTTTCTTCCACGATAGATTTCCGTTTAAAAGATATTGAAGGCACGGGAGCCTTTGGGGGTGCCATGTCCACTGTCGGCGTCGACGGAGATTGCGTAACTACAGATTGCTGTACCACTTCGGTGGGACTATGAGCATCCGCGATGGGAATAAAGTCGTGTCCTTCGCCAAACGCATCCGGCAGCACTCCCTGATTGGCTAAAGCTTGTAAATCTTCTGTAGGGACTGGCATTGACTGACCACAACCTACACACACTGGTATTGCTGGTGACTTGGAGCGCCAATATTGTAACTCAGTTTTACACTTGTTCAACTCCTAAAATAAAATTTGTAATTTGTATTTACAAAATGAGAATATAAATTTCTAATAAGAATTGAGAGTGAAACAACCAACTACAATTTAAAAGAATAAGTTATAAAGCAAATTTCACATATTACAAATTAAATGTTTACTTTTAAAAAATCCTATACCTGTAGAAGTGTGCTGAATTTTCGTGACGTCTCCTCATTCTTTTTGTCATTATCATCCAATCGAGTAGCATATTCTACGATTTGTTTCTGTTGATCCGCAATTTTCGCCTTGCAACTCTTCAAATCCCTACGCATCAATGTTAGCTGACTGTTGTATCGTCTCATGCCCTGTTTAATCTTGCGAATTCGTTTTCGCAAAACCATGTTCGATTGTGGTGGTGATACATTGGATTCCAAAAGAGCGGGATCGTCTGAACAATGCGACGAGGAACCTTCTTCTTCACCAGCATTGCCCGTTTTTCCATTTCCAATGGTCAAGGGTGTGGAATCCAGGCACATAAATGGTTTACTCACGCTACTAGAAGCTGCGACAATAAAATTCACAATAAAATTATATTATAAAGATATAAGTATTGAATCATCAGCTTACAAGAGAATGTTCCTGCAAGATCCAGAAAGTCGGCACCGAAGTAAGGTATTTCTGGTAATGTTGGTTCAATGTGTTCCTTGAAATATTCCATAGCCATAGTACTCAGATCAAACAATTCGTCTGTGACTTTGTAAGGTCTTTGTAATTTCGGAGTAACTTTTATATAATGGAGAATGTGATAAACTTCATCTAAAATCTGTAAAATAGCAAATACTATTTTTATTGCCGTTTCTATGCTTTTATGAGTTTAAATATAATCACGGAAAACTTAGAAAGTAAGAGCTAATTGTAAAAGATTATTCTAAGAAGAGCTATTGCTAACAAATTTAGTATACCTATACTTATTTTCTACATGATGGCATATAATGGTAAAAAATGCATTCAAAAAACTGGAAATATCTAAGAAACATAAAAAAAAATATTAAAAAAAAAGTTTAAGTAAATTTAATCTTACTAATGCCAAGTCTAACATATAACATTAGTTTTTATTTTACATCTCTCGTTCTTACCTCGCCAGGGAAGAAGCAGCAATGCTTCCGTTCAATGTGCTTGCCGAAACTCATTTGCAGCAGAGTAAGTCGCATATGTAGAGTTTCAATAATATCCGACTCACATGCTAACGGATGATTTCGACGCGCAGACTCGCGTCTGGGCATTTGCGCTTTGATAGCCTGAAAACGGCTTAACATTTGAGCTTGTAGTTTTTGAAACGTAGAGTTCAGCATTGATCCACAAATGCGGTCCAGTTGATGGCAAACCTATGAATAGAATGTTTGCTATAATAATTCCATTGGGAAAAATGAATTTAACTTTGAATTTATTGATACTTACCAAACGCATATGGGCTACCATATTGAAACCCAGGTAGCCAAAGATTTTCTCAAGGACTTCGACAGGTAAATCCAGAAGATTCAAGTTGCGCGATTCAATGGTGGCCCCATTATTGGATGTGCCAGCTGTTACAGAAGGTTGCTTTTTTAACGAATTTACTTCTACTTCACCAACTAATCCACTGCCACCACTACTCCCCATGTTACTTGATTGACGTGTCGACACCATTTTTTTTTTGTTTTTCAATAAGCGAGTTTATCCAAAACCTGAAGTAAAACAAATATGTTTCTTCCACTTTAACAATAATATATACGAAATAATAATATACATGAATAATAATATATACGAAACACGATTCAAAAATATACATGACATAAGTCTATCAGAATTAGATAAACAGATATACTGTGTGTATATAATTTTTTCATATTTTATTCGTAAAAGTTTTAAGAGATTACATAACAAATATTTTATAATAAAAAACATATTGACATATTTTTTAAGAATAACATTCCTACAATAGCAGAATATATTAATATATTATTAGGTGTTGGAATTAATTCGTAGCGTTTTACAAGTGATGGGAAATACTTTCATTAATGTATTTTTTAATGCTCATGTGAAATAAATAACATTCTTTCATTAAAAACGCTACGAATTAATTCCAACACCTAATATGATATAAATATATCCTGATAAATGTGTTTTGACATGAAAAATAATTTTTGTAATTTTTAGAAAAAAATACCAATAAGTTTCAAGCAAATACATATTTTTTATCATATCATTTGTGTTAGCATCTCTTTACTTAATGAAGGAGATTAAAAATGCATTATTATAGTTGCAATTCATGACTTGGAAAATATAGAACACAGGGAGGTTAATCATTCTAGATATAGTCTCCATAATGTAATTCGTGTCACTAAAGTGTTTTATTTTACCCACAACAAATAATGAAGTTTTGTGCGAACTGTTTCCTTTTCGTAGAACTTGTTTAAATAGCGAATCCCGACTCCAAGTCAACGAACTTTCCTCAGCGAGGTCTATCAAGAGTCTGAAGACAATTATACGAAAATATGTGTTGTGCAAGCACTCGAAACACAAATCGAACATAATCACTCGACGATGAGACAAGACCAGGTACGGAACATCCGATGATATTCCAAATTCGAATTCACTGTTAGAACGATTCTTAGATTCTTACGTGAGCGGAACGCGCGCTTCGTCACGAGGTTCATTCTGACGAAGCGTTTTCGCATTCGCTATGAATTATTCGTAGGGCGGTATCTCGAAGAGAAAACGATCGCGCATCACCTGCTCGTTGCGAATGCTCCGATTACTTCGACCGGGATCTTTTGGGGTCACCCGACTGTTTCGATCGAGAAACGGGATCGGCAGGAAATTTGGAAGAAAATTCGACGGATATTAGACGGAGAGTTCGAAAAGAGAACGGCACTTTTGCGAATCGTTGCATTGATAAAGATGCTGAGCGAGATGCTGAGCAACGGTTTACTTGTGGTCTTCACTGATCAGCGATCACCGCACTCGAATCGAGTCCATTTTTTTCTTAATCGCATCGGCATCGCACCGGAGCCGTGGTCGACAGGATTCGAAATTTTCCGTCGTCACTTCGAAAAACAGAGAGGCTCACTCGTCAGGGTGACGACTCCGTGCATGTCCTGCATGGATTCGCGATCGCTAGATTGGAGTTGACGATCCGACGAGGACGCCGAATGTCAAGTCCGACTACCTAAGTCGCGGCCAACTATTAATTCAGGCTGGGATCGGTGCGAAGGCGAGCGTTTAACGGTTGCGAGTATAACTCCGAGGGGCGGTG
>NW_011627398.1:516825-571874 GCF_000204515.1 Acromyrmex echinatior | reverse complement strand
ACAGAGGCGCGTAGCGCGAACAAAAGGTTGGAGTCAAGTTAGGTGTCGAGTGTGACGAGGCCGATTTCACCGTGAATGCAGAAGGTACATACTGTCTACTCTATCGTGGAAGTGAAGGAAGCTGGCCTTCCGCCACCGTCAACAGTATACCTGGAGTGTGATATCGGGAAGCGCGAGGCTTCACCATCGAGGTGCCTCCCGCGGAACCCGTCGCCCTTGTAAGGGAACCCGAGGAAACGGGCAACGGTGGCGGAAGGGAGGGAGGAGGGGAAGGATAAGGGGGGGAGAGATATCCCGCCGCCGAAGATGAGACGCGAACGACGACGCGCGTAGAGAAACAAATGTGGGGAAACAAACCGGGTGACCTGTGCGCGCGAGTAATCGATGCACCCGCGATCTTCTCTTTCTCTTCGTTACAAGACCATAGAGCCGCCTGGCTCTCGTCGAGAACGAGATCGGGAGATAGAGAGAGGGAAAGGGGAGTTTAGGGGGAAGAGCGAGAAGGGGAGAGAAAGAGAGTGAAGCTCGAGGGTTCGAAGGGAGACGACGTAATCCGAGTTAGGCGAGTAGCAACATCACTGTATTCGCGTTGGCGTTTTCAGCGACATTTTGACGGAGAGACTCTCCCCCCTGCCTCTCCCTTCCCCCCTTCAAGCTACTCCCCAAGCTGCTGCGTTCGTTCTCGCTTCGTTTTACCCATCGAGCTTCCTCACTCTCTCTCGCTCTCTTTCTCTCTCTCTCTCTCTCTTTCCTTCACAATCACTCCTTCCTCGTCGTTCTCCTTTTTTTTCATTCGCTCGCTCGTTCACACTCACTCATCATTCTCGCCCGTTAAAAGACCCGTGCAATTATGGCGCGGTTACACATAATCTCATGACTGAATGCGAAACTGCCATTCCTCCTGCAAGTAAACGACTTTTCCCCAGTCCATTTTACCTGCTCACGCTAGCTGTCCTGGACGTGCGTGCACTCGCGGACACCTCGCGGGTTGCGTTGCAGCAGTTCGCGGAGGCTTCTTCGTCTCTCTCTTGCTCCTTCCCGTCCTCTCTCTCTCTCTCTCTCTCTCTCTCTCTCTCTCTCTGTGTTTCTCTCGCTCTCCCACTGTCCCTTCACGATCGTATCGAAAATAAATGTTGTCACTGGCCGCGACGAGCTGTTGCTAGCTCCTCGCGCACACGCGAATATCGTAGACGGTGATAGCACGCGGCCCCGCGGCGCACACCCGGGATCCGCGGCGCGCGGCCGTTGCTACGCTCCAAAGCGGCGTACCGGGGCAACGCCGACGTCGACGGCGGGCAACGGCGGCACGAAGATGCGTACATACGTATAACCGCAGCGTGAATACGCGCTCGCCTCGCGCGACACACACGCTCCTGCAGCACACAGTTCGACGGCGCGCCGCGCCACACCGCGTGCAAACGTGCCGCACGATCGCACGCGTGCGCCTTCTGATTGGTCGCCGCATCCGCGACGACCGCGACCAATCGGTGAGAAGTCGCTTGAACGTAGCTGATGATAAGTGCGTAACCGCCGGCGCGCGCCGATCGACATGCTAGGGACTTTTCGACTGTGGGGATTTCCTCGTTGCAATGCATGCGTTATCCGTGAAACGAGCGACTGTTGTTAAACGTGTAAAGTCACTAGATTAACAAAATACAGCGATGAGAAAATTCATTGAATTAGCATTTGGAGTCAAAATATAGTATCGAAGTGCTATTCTGATCTGATTCTGTTAAAAAGTCGGAAATTCATACAAGAGTCTAGAAGAAGAAAAAGAACATGGTTCTGTTATTATATAAAATGCCCGATTGCTGTGTTGAAAATTGCAAAAAACAGCGAAAGAGGCTGAAGTTTTGAATAATCGCGCGTCATAGAGTCAAAATGGCGGCAATTTGCAGCATTTTGTTTGTTAATTAATGAAACTCTTTAGAATGTGTCTGTAGAGTCCTCTACATAAAAGTCGTAGAAGATTGTGGAATCTTAAGTCATAGGAAACTGACCAATTCTAATCGAGTGTTCTCCTTATATTTGATTGTGATTGATTGTGGTTTCCTACGACTTAACACTCCACGACCGTCTACGACTTCTATGTAGAAGATCCTTTGCGATCAACAAATTTGCGATCGGCTTGCAATTAATGTAGAATCGATTTTATGAAACAAAAATAGCAATCGGTTATAACACAACGTTACAAAAACGTTGTTGCAATATAATTTTGTTTAGGGAGTTTCCTTTCCTATTGCAGACTCGGCCCGCAGAAAGCGAAAACGACGAATGGAACAGAAGCAACGCGATTCACACGGTCGTCATCGGAAAGAAGAATAGCAACATTATGGCTGTATTCTGTTATGTACTGCGAGTACTGAAAATCTATAGTACACATTACATATACTATAGATTTTCAATACTGGCAGTGCACATCGGAATATATATGGCCTTATATATGCGCTCGAATTTCTAGAATGCTCTCCTTTCTAAACTCTGTAGCTTTTTTATAGAATAAAAAAATGGCATCTCGGTTGCGTAGAGATGCCATTTTTTTACATTTACACAATTACGACACATTACGTCATATGAAGAAAATAGATAAGCGATAACGATATTGGCTGCGTTCAGTACAGAAAGCTAATCAGCGCTTAGTAATTTTTTAATTGAAACCAATTAGATCCAACGAAGAGCTAAAGGTAAGAACCAATCATATTAAAGAATATAACTACACCAAGCACTAACTAATGAAGTTTTTCTGTTGAACACAGTCATTGACAAGCGCAGATAATATGTCACTCAACACATTAAAGACATACTTTACGGGTGCATTTATTTTTTTACGTTCACGCATTTTAAGCACTCATGCTTATAAGCGCCATTTTTAACTGTTTATTTTCATTTTTCATGCGCTGTAAACGCTCTTATGGTATGACATGAAGCAAAGTCATTTACTTTTTGCTTCCTATACAGCACAGAAAGATTGTAAAATGATTGCAGATATATCTCATTGCAATGTTATAATATTGCAAATAGATTGCAAATACACAAATAGAGGGATAATGTATTTGCAACATTGGCCTAGTTTCTTCCGAGGATTTAAACCGGATCAAAATGTAAGAACCAACCAACTACAATCAAGTATTCCCCTGTCGTTCGACTGTAACAGGGAATACTCGACTGTAGTTGGTTGGTTCTTACATTCTGATCTGATTTAAACCCTCGGTGAAAACTAAGCCATTGTTGCAATATTGTCATAGCATCATAAAAATATCCGCCTTCAGCAAGATTGCGCTGTAATGTCGTAGCAATGTAGGAATGTAATGTATTTTTTTGCAACTACTATTAAAAATAGTTCTTTAATTATTATTGAATACAATTTAAAATATAATTTGTGATATAAATAAAAAAAAATGTAGAAAAAGAACTAATCAATATATATTTTATATGTACGTATATTCAGAGTGGTCTACTTAAATCATCTATCTGAAATATCTCGTTTATTTTTGATGATATAAAAAAATTGTTCAAATAAAAATGTGGAAATAATTATATAAAATTATGTATAAAATTATATATAATATAAAATATATATTAATTAGTTCTTTTTCTGCATTTTTTTTATTTATATCACAAATTATATTCAATAATAATAAAAAAACTATTTGTCGAGGGAGACGTATTTTAGTTTTTTTTTTTTAGATGAAGGCGTCAAAAAGATATAAAAATCACTTTCACTTTTTTAAATGGAATTGTACGGTTTTTTTTACACAGTATGATTCTTCTAATTATACTGCATATAAAAGTATTAAGATTAGTGATATCAAAAAATCAATAATTTACGAGATATTTTACTCTTTATTCTGGCATATATTGACATAAAATGTTAACTCGTAAACTATTAACTTTTTGATAATCGTACCTTAATACTTTTATGAACAGAATGATAAGATGAATCAGTTGATGGAAAGAAAATACACAGGTATATAAAAAATCATCCATTTTGCATGCATATTTTTTTAAAACAACTATGTATTTTACGAACATTATAATTTTTAAATTAATGGAAATAATTAACAATCATATGATGTGTAATTGATATATGTTTCCATATGTGACAACAATTCATTACTGAAAAATCAAAATGTTTTTAATGTCTCTGTAACAATGCTGCAAGATTAGTAAAATCTTGCGCAGTCATATATGTATTATAGATATATTACAATTCCTGATATCTAAAATATTGCAGCGATATTATAGCGCAACTGCAATGTTGTAACGTTTCTGCAATGATACTATAAATTTTTGTGCTGTATGGAGTTTTAAGCGATTATAAGTATAAAGAATAAAAAAGAATTTATTCCAATATTATTTGGACAAGTGTCAACTCTTTTGTCAATGGATGATAACGAAGAGGATTATGATCCTTATAGAAAAAATGTGCATGTTATATGTATAACACGTTTACTAACCATTTTTTATTCTTAGGTTCGTTCATTGCATTTACTTTTGGCCATAAGCGTTTGTAAATATTCACGTTTTTGTTGTCTTACCTCGATGGACGAAGCAGTTTGTGAGCAGTATCTATTATCTATGACGTCACGATGACGTGTTCTCTGCCTTTTTCTAAGCACTTATAATGGGAAAAATGGTGTAAGCGATGCTTATCAGTGCTTAAAATGCGTAAGCGTAAAAAATAAATGCATCTTATGTATCTTGAATAATACAATTTTGTGTTCACTGCCAATACTGGAAATTTATAGTATACGTTACGTGCGCATTACAGATTTTCAGTATCTACTGGCAACGAATATCAGAACCTTTGTTCAAAAATTTATTCACCTTGAAACTCAACTTCGGGGGCTTACTTCACAAGCGAAAGATTTCGTTTTTTATTAATATTCTTTTTCAGGAGATTCTTACTTACGAATTAATACATCTCTGCCATGGCCATTGGAGGAGATACATTTTAAAAAGTTTCCACGATTCATATAACGCTATTCCTGATCAAAAACTGAGTTTAAAACTTATGAATGATTTTCGCAATTATTTTTAGTTATCCCACAATAGAATTGTTTAAAATCAACGCTAACTTCGAGAAATTTTTAAGAATCCATCTTTAAGATATTTCACAAAGAACACCGAAAAATATCTTAAAATTATCTTATTCGTCGATTTTACCCGCTTATTCGACAATCTTTAGAAATTAATATCTCGTTAGCAATTGCAAAAATTGCAAAATGGTTATAAGTTTTAGATTCAATTTTTGATCAGGAATAACACTATACGCGATTCATGGGCGCTTTTTAAAATACATCCTGTACACAATGTTCTTTATATCATAAACATTTGATATGTGAAAACATTCTGTGAAAATTCTTTTACTGTTTCGAAATATTCAGCACATTGGGAATACAAATCAAATTTTTCACGATTAATGTTAGCTGAAATTTTACAAAGTTGCTTTTTCTGTTGAGCCCATGTTTTATTATATAATGTTGATAAATCTTTTATATTTGAAAACTGAACAAAGTATGCATGAAAATGCATTTATTCACTCGACAATTAATCGCGTTATATTTATGAAATGCATTACGATCTCAAAGAAATTACTCAGAAACAAAATAAGAAATCGCGTGTTAATCCGGCGAATAAGCAATATCTCACGGTGTTAAATGCTGTTCATATAAGATATGTAAATATCACAAGATAGCTATAATCATTGTCTTCATCATCTTCTCTTTTTAGCGAACAAGTTACATACATTGCACACATTGCACACCATATGACCGATAATATGTCGACAATCGGGCAACTACAAATTGCGAGTATCGCAATTACTTTATTCATACATTACCTTATTCGATTGTTATCTCAATTTCTAGCGTTGTGTAATCGACAAACAATACAATAGCCAAGCAGTTACATTACGCCTCCATCGTTCACCGACGTTGCATTGTTAAGCGTAGCCAATTACATTAATTTTCCAGAATTTCAGCAGCAATATCTCATCCCAATGTTAACGCATGAATTTTAACGAGCGTGACACTTGACGTTGCACGCTCATCGATTAATTCTTTATCAGACATAATACGTCGCACAACGCATTTGTTTAAACTAAAGAATCAATTAAATTACTCGAAACGCTGTGTATGTTAATAAATTAATCAAAGGAAAACATTCGGATCATTTCTCTTGATTTGCACGATCGATCATTCTTACGTAATGTATACCGTTAGTGAATGTATTGTTCTTGATACAAATATTTCAATAGAGCGAAAACTTAAAAAAAAATTCCGTCTCTGATCATGTTTTGTGTCAATTTCATTTAATCCGTCTTCGCCTTATGGAAATTTCTATTATGCCACCATCGTGTGAAATACTTGCGAAATTGAGTGTCAATCTTGATGAAATTCCTTTAATGCTATCGCGTCCAAATTGAGATAGAACATTTATTTTCTCGGAAGCTTAATTAGTGTAAAAACAAAAATAATATTAAACGTTTACTTAAACAGTTTTTTTTTAATCTATATGAAAGTGTCCCGCAAAACTGACACGCAACATTAATATTATATACGTGACATTATCTTATCATTATTACCTACTACGTTTTCCATATGTATAAGCATTCCATGCATTTTTCATGTGCATTTTCTGTTTTTCACTTTTTTTTTCAGAAACTACATTGTTTCTTTTCTATAAATATGAAAGACTTAATCGGTGCCAGAAGGATCTAATATTAGCCTCTCATTGAACAGAATTTGACGCTCAAAGGATGTCGTTCTCTCTGTTACATATTGATAAAAACAGGATGTTATTAATCTTTCAATAGCCAATTTGGGAAATGAGATCGCGAATTGTATAACAAATCTGCCGCAGATTACAGTCGCTGGGTCGGATTACGTCGGAGAAACCACAGAGAATAATTTTGTGAAACGGAAGTTGGGGGATACCGAAAAGCGCGCCGGCAGAAAAGTACCATAAGTTATTCATCACATATCGCCGGATATATACAAGAGATTATCGCCTGTACTGGTCAAACGGACTGCTAAATGCTAAATAACATGCAAACACTAACAAAACTGTTCGATACTGAACTTGCGCAAAATTGCACTCGTGAAACATACCTCTACAAAGCGTTTTATATCGTACGATTTGTTTAAACGAAAATTTTGTCTAATTGCTAAAAGTTTTAAACTAAAGTTAACACTTTCATTTTTCTTAAATTTATTCATTGAACGACAGGAATCTACGAAAATATTATTGCTAAAATATAATAAAAATATTGTAATATTTTAAATATTATTGTAAAAATGCATATCCTTAGATGGAATCAAAAGGATTATTCATTTCCTTTTTTCTTAATAAATATAGATAATTACAATACAATTTCTCGCAAAAAAATTGATCATAATATTGTTAAAATTCTGAAGAAACATTTAATGCAACATGGAGAGAAAAAACGAAGATGAGCGCAGAAATACAGACTTTCAAAACTTGCATATATTATCAGAATAATATAAATAATGTATTTTCAAAATAATAAACTTCTAAATAACTGCCTGATGCGATTCTTAAAATATATTCGATCAACTTTGCGAATCACTGTACACAACACAAAGGAGTCATTTGAGCAATCAGCTTGATTTGCCAATTTGATTATTAAGAACGGAACTTTTGTGTACTTTTTAATTCGCCTATTTTTTTTGCTTAGTTTTCGAGGTCATATCTCAAAGTGATTATTCGTCGTGTTGATTTTGTAGATCATCATGAAACAAATCGTTCTTCCCTCCCCGCTGTTGACTCAACCACTCGGAGTCAATCGCACGTCACGAAATAGAAGCGGCTCTTATTTAACATGGTCGAGTGAGCCGGCAGTACTCAGTCTACCACCGACCGTAATAGAAGTTTCACATTACCCCGCTGATTCTTCGACGAATCAGCGAGTCGTTGACAGTGCCGTGGGAGATTTCATGGTGTATTCTGACGGGGTGAATGATCATGGTGTTTTCGATCATTTATCTTGGCCTCCTGTTCTTACCAGGTGAGACTCCGTTGAATATCTAGTATAGTTTCTTTGATGGTGCAAAGAAATCTTACATCCTTCGTCCTTTGGATTTTTCGAAGATATTATTTCAAAGAAGATGTTATTTCGATCGTTCTCAATTATTCCAGCATTTTTTGTTCTGTGGAATAAAAATATTATTTATTCGGTTGATTATTTTGGTGAAATTGAATATTCTCAGGTAATAGAATGTCGTTAAAAGATGACATCATTTATAATAACATTTATTTTTAATCCAGTGAACATCATTTTATTGTCTGGTTGTAATATTATGTAATATTAAAATACAAATATATTATTATATCGTCTGTATTTAAAGAGACTTTAGAAATAAGTTATTATGATATTTAACATTTTAATCGTTTTAATAATTTATACAGAATAATTAATATTATAAAACTATAACTGTTAATCATAAAATTATGATTTTTCGTAGACGTATAATATATTAAATTCTTGCTGAAAATAGAAAAATATTATAGGAAAATACGTCTGCTTGATTGAGATTGCAATGCTCATTTATTTGTAACAAAGAAAATAATAAAATTATTCGATGTTTCTAGCAATAAATTATCATATGAATCTCGCGATTGGAAATAAATTGCGTCTCGATGATAATCGATTATAGTTTAACTTACAAACCATTATTCATTATGCTGCAAGCGTATTTATATTTAATGATAAACGATAAAATTATCTATTTTTATTTTTAAATACAAAATAATGAAGCTATGCGACAAAAATAGTATGGTGTAGTAATATATATATGTACAGTATATTAATAGCAAATTTGGCTGGACCCACTTAGTACGCACTAGTGCACATTAAAACCGTTATACACTGATTTGAGTGTGAAAATGGAATAAAAATTATAAAATATTTTATATAACAGTACAATAAAGTATACTGAGCATTTCACAGTTTAACCAATTTCTATATTTATATTAAACATACACCGTTAATCAATGTCAGTTGTGTATGACGTCAATTTATATATGATAGCTTTAAGACACCAGTTCGCATAATCGAATTCGTTATAAGATTGAAATTATAATAACTTTAGTACATATTGCGAAGTGCAAATTAATATACGCAGTCTTAAAATCATTATTGACAGAACATATAAGGAATACGCGAGTTGCAATTAACATTATCGATTATAATCAACAATGATTTTGCTAAATATGTACTGTTGAAAAAGTCATGTTAAATTTAATATATTTCACATATCTCAAATAGCTCACATAAATGATAATTTAATATGAATACGCTACAAGATTACATAAATATTATGTAAAAGAATAAACACAAATAGTAATATTGACACAGTCTGTAAACAAACCGTGGAAGCATATTTTGTTCAGTTAAATTAACATTTATTTATTAACGTTAAACTATATAGTTTATTAATTTATTTTAGAATTTACGGTTTTTAATTAAAATACATAATTTTTATGTTATTAGTTCACTTATTTATAAAGATATTGCGTTATTTAGAAATGTTAAATACCAATTTAACACAAACTATTTAAATAACATAATCACATTATGTTCAATTAACACTCGAATATGTTAAAAATTTAATATCAAATTTTAACAAGGAGTTGCTAAAATCTTAGTTAGAACCTTTTCTAATACATATGGTATATGAAATGTATATTTTGCTATACAATAGGAATCAATAAAAAAGTATGTTTGAGGTGATTTGTCAAGTATTGATTTCGCAAGTTCCTAATGCAATATTTCAATTTAGTATGAATATTATGTTAAATTATAAAAACAATCGTTATAACTAATGATACAAATAATGTTCATCATGTAAAAATGATTAAAGCAATAATACTTCTTCTCATGACATAAATTAGATAAATTACGTTAAATTAAATTATCATAAATAAATATAGTTATTTATATCTAATTATCTGATAAGCAACTTTACACATTGAGTGCAAAAAACGTTTCCATTTCAACATTTATCAACTCAGATTATATACTTATTATTGTTCCGTTCAAAGCAAACAAATTGGATTTTTTTATCTAATGCGACAGATTTTTAATTCATTGAGCACGTGAAGCGGATATTAACTCTTAAGCTAAATTAATGTTTCATATTTTCTTAGTAAATCGTCTGATAAAAGCAATATATATGTGAATAGTATTATCATTTTATATCAGTTTTATTTGTGTGCCTATGTATGTAGTTTCTGCTATCATTATAATGCACGTCGTCTGCACGAGTAATCAGTAGTAATTAAGGAAAGAACCTAGAACTTGAAAATTGCATAAGATCTAACTCATCATGCTGTAATACGATAAACATTGCTATCGTTTTCGAAACCTGTTTGTTTGTAAAAATGAAAATTCACCATGCAACCCTAAGAGATAATGTTTGATGGATTGACAGTAGCATGTTAAGAAGCATTTAAGAAAAGAATTCGTTTTATCAAGTATAGAAATTGTCGAGAAAGTTGATGTTCTGCAAATTTCGAAGTTTGATTAGATTATAGTAATCGAATAATTCATTTAATATATAGAACGAAACGTGCATTTAATTTTAAAAGAGAAATTCTAACAATATTAATAAAGGTATATCTCATATGTATTTTGCAAATGTACGATTCGCATTATTCTGTCAGAATGTCACAAGCGTAACATAACTTTGAAACAATTCATGTAGCCACGCGATATCGATTTGTGCAATTTTATTATACAAGATTGATGAATCGTAATCGTGTCTATACGAATGTTCAGCTTTTTCAAAATTAAATATATTTCAATTTATTATTAGAACGACTCTTGTTAGCTTTTTTAAATTAAATTAATTCGATTCTTCCGTTTTTTTTTACTTCAAACATACTAGTATTATTATTATTATTATTATTATTATTATTATTCGAGAACAAACAGGTCACATTTCTGCGATAAAATTTTTCGATCGCAGCGATTATTATAATGGATTCCGTAGAATCTTTTCATCGAAAAACATTTCGAAATTTCGCATTATTTTAGATGTCTCGGACTAATGCTTCTCTTGCATGTATCTCACGTATAATCATACACAACAATAAAGATTTTGCGTAATGAAAGGACGCCGAGGATGTTCATCATTCTTAAGATAATCACTTTAAATCAGACAAGGATTTCCAGACGGTGTCACGTTGACGGTCCTCATGTAATCGTTTGAAGTAAAAACGAAAGTAATAGTCTTAAGTAATACATCTCTCGTCGCATGTGTCGAGCAGATGTGAAGAACCTTAAAATAATCAGATAGCGACTTGCTCGAACAAGCAAGAAAGAATTACGAGTATACTCGTTAGCGGATAATCAAGAAGCATTCTAGCGCATAATAAACGCAGGGTAATGGCCAATTGTCTTTCGAAAGACTGAGAACTTTAAATGCACTTTCAAGTTCGGCGAACATCTTCCGGCGCATTTAATGGCCGATCTGTTAGAAAGCGTGCCAATAATATCTAGACTGATAACAAGTAAAAAATATTAATATATTTCTTATAAACATTTCATGGAAATTTTATGTCTAATAGAAATTAAAATGGAAGATATTTTCCTAGCTAATTTCGGATATCAAATTTTATTATAAGAGTTAATCTATTTATAGAATTTCTATTCTCTAAATATTTTGGAATGAAAATGGAGCCAATCTTGAAAAAAAAAAGTAAAAACTTATCACTCTTGAATAAGAGTGACGAATTTTCAATCTTTTGGAATGACATTAACTGCAAAGGAATGAAATCTCACATTCCTTTTTTGGAATTAGACTTCATTCCTTAAGGCGCCTCCAGATAATTTGATAAATGTGACATGAGTAAATATCATATATATACATGATATACGTAATTATTGAATGTAGATCAATATTTAGCGAATATAGTTTGCGAAGTTGGTCATATCCGTCTGGTGGCCATAACTTTAGAGTTCACTCAAAAAAAATGAAATTTTATTCCAAAAAAATGAAATTTCATTCCTAAAGAGTGAAACTCTACTACTCTTGTTCAAGAGTGAAAATATTTCCTCTCTTTTATTAAAACTGGTTCAATTTTCGGTCTTTTAGATTGAGATTTCACTCCGAAAGATTTAGAGAGTAGTTTGAAAAAAAAATTATATTATATTAACAGGTATTATTTTAGTTGAACATAACTTTGTTAATTCAATAACATTATTAATGTCATGCTCTTGTTTTAATAAAATTTTATTTGAGTCATTAAATATTATTAAATTAACCAAATTATTCTCAACTAAAATAATACTTGTTAATATAATATCATTTTATTTTCAGTGTATTTTTATTTTCTAGATGTAATATTATTAATGTATTCATATATATATATATATATTAGGTGTTGGAATTAATTCGTAGCGTTTTTTAATGAAAGAATGTTATTTATTTCATATGAGCATTAAAAAATACATTAATGAAAGTACTTCCCATCACTTGTAAAACGCTACGAATTAATTCCAACACCTAATATATATATATATATACTCATCTTTAATCAAATAAATTATCATTCATTATCGCAATCTATTCTGTCAGTATCGCTTATCATTACTCATTTTCTTATTTATAAGATTTATTTTATGAAAATTGTAAATACAATAAACGCTTCATCTTCTTCAGGTTTCTGCCGTGGTCAAAACTTCGGTTATGAAGGAGATCAAGGTGAGGTCTCTAACAAAGAAGTTTCATTCTGAAATTCGGTGTGTTTCAAAATGAGATCTTATTTCCATAGGTCCAGCGAATTGGAGCAAAGAGTATCATACGTGTATTGGGAAACATCAGTCCCCCATTAACATAGACGAGCACAATGTCACGGACGTCAGTCTGTCACCATTGAAATTAAGCGGCATTAATAATCCACATCAGTCATACGTGACGAACACCGGTCACACGGGTAAGAATTTCACGGTTCGATTCTGCATTCGGCATGCTGAGAAAGAAACATTGGATTTGTTCTTCGTTTAGCTTGAGGTTTTCTCGCATTAAACGATTCCGCTGGGAAACTTCCCTCACGATCGTATTCACGAGGATTAAAGTCAAGAAAAACAGTATTGTAGCGATATAATCGGGACGATAAAATAAGAAAGAGAGGAAAAAGAAAAAAGTTTATACCTTGTAATTATTGCCTCTGGTGTATATTAGTAATAAATGATATGAATGTTGAATAGAAGTAACTAAAACGGTCATTGTTAGATAAAACGCTTACAAATGATTCGTACGTGTGGCAGTTAAATCATGCTATAAATAATCTTAATCATGTTTGTCGAGCTCACAATCATACGTAGATAGGATCATCAATAATTAAATTTAATACACCGTGTTGTTACATAACAAAGATAAAGTCTGTAATAATCGCAGTTGCGCACTGATATTTTTAATAATTGCTATTATGTACAATTTATATTTTCTTCCATCCAGTTACATTGAAAACTAACGAATCTAAAGCGGTCATGTTGTCCGGAGGACCCTTAAAGGGTATCTATGTATTTGAACAATTGCATTTTCATTGGGGCGAAAATGATTTCGAGGGATCCGAAGACTTAATCAACAATCGCTCGTTCCCGATGGAAATGCATGCCGTCTTTTATAAGGAAGATTACAAATCATTCAAAGAAGCTCTTAATTACAGTGATGGTCTGGCTATTTTAGCATATTTGTACGAGGTAAGAAATTACTTGAAAATTTTAATTGGAAAATTTTATTTTTATACGAAATTAAAATTAATCTTTTTTTATCATTGTAATTTTACAATTTTACATAACTTATCTCTTATTTTTAATAATGAAATCACATAGGTAAGCCCTCAACCGAATCCAACATATGAACCTATTGTAAAAGTACTACCTGATATAGAAAAGAAGGACATGGGAAAAGTATTGCAAAAACCTTTATTATTGGGAAATATATTGGTACCAGACATTGCAAAAATGCAGGATTACTTCACGTATTTCGGCTCATTAACTACTCCACCTTGTCTCGAAGTCGCTAAATGGATTGACTTTAAAGATCATCAACAATTATCACACGACCAGGTCTCTTAACACAATTTGCAAATACTATAATATCTTTTAATCTGTGCTAAAAAATTGTCAATTAGTTTTAAATTATGACAGACTTATACGTATGCTGCCAATTTGACACACACACACACACACACATAAAGTATATATATAGATTTCTCATTTAATTTCAGTTGGCTGCATTTCGTGACATACAAAATTGGGAAGGTAATAAATTGACTCACAATTTCCGGCCAGTGCAGTCTTTGGAGGGCCGAGAAGTTTTTCATAACATTCCTAGTAATTCTAATGGGCATTCAGGACAACGAAATGTTAAAATACCAATTCTATTTGTCGCATTGGGAGCTCTTGTGGCAATCTTTTTATTTGCCATATGAAATTTTTAATATGAAATATTCTAGTCAAAGTTTTTCAACATCATAACTTTCAAATTAAGAGAATGACAAATTAGGTTTCATACAGAATATAACTACAAGGGAGATTCGATTCATCATCATTTTATAACACTTATATGAGTATCATTGTTCAATTTTGATAAACATTAAAGATAAAATAATATCGAGCATTGTGAGCGCGAACCGCAGCCTTATTCAGTAATTATTACTAAATAAAAAAGGATCAGATTTAATTTTATATTGTTTGAAAGTTAAGATTTAATTGAATAAACTTGAAGCAAACTTTCATGACTACTACATGATCATAATAATTCATTTAGGATTACAATAGAATGTATCTTATGTAATACGGTTTTTTTAAATTTGTATAATTTATTTGTTAACATTAATATATCGACATAAGAGAACATACACAGTAACTAAAATATTATTTTATATATATAAGACAGTTGTGATATATAAATAATAGTATATAAAACAATTGCTAAAATAAAATGTTTGCATTAATTCTCTGCCGACAATTGAAATCTTTAAAACAGGGTTGTGCGTCTACATATATATAAAATATAATTTACATCTGCATATATGTATAAATCATTGAAGTCTATGTTTTTTGTCGTATTAGACTGCGGTAAAACATCTACCTCGTTTATATATTTTTATCAACACTAAAATCAGATATAGACATTAATCAAAATTTAATTTTTTCTTTCTATACTGTATTAATTTATAATAATTTATAATAATACTAATTTATAATAATTTATACATTTCAAATTGTTTATTGACTACATGAAAAAGATTCATGTAAACTTAACATCAATAATAAGTAAAAATTTCTTGTAAATTTAATATT
Organism: Acromyrmex echinatior; assembly: GCF_000204515.1. Next base: position 556,537 of record NW_011627398.1, on the reverse strand, counting down.
AAAAAATATAATAAAATCTTGCTTTAAAAGTACTATTGATATTTCGATTGTGAATTTTGGTAGACAAATTTAACCTTGTAAAAAATAAATAAAATACAATCCGATTTCTATGATAGTAAAAACTCATTGTTGAAGGTTTGACAAATATACCAGAATTTTTCATACAATCCGGACCAATAAAGTTTTCGAAAATCCCTGATGGAAAAATTTAAATTCATGTTGTCTGTGAGTTAAGATTTTTAACGAATTTATGTCATACTTTGTGTGAGTTAAAGCAAGCGATTATTTAATTCATAAGGAGTTATATAAATTATTTAAATATTTCATGTGTTACATATAAGAAATAACGATGAATTATAAATAGACTATGAATATATATGAATATATATTCTATAAATAAGAAAATACACAATTTATTACAAAATATACATGTTTTTTATAACAATACTATCATTCTTTATGATTATTTACATAAGCTGCTAGATCTTGTTGGCCTCGTTTGAGACGTGCCCTCACTTCTTCCGCTATTGCTTTTTGCGTTCTCCTTTCTAATATTTCTAATTTTTTGGCTATATCTCGTTTTAAATCCCAATCAGGCTTTCTTGGTGCTAAGTTACTTATATCCTAGTAAATAATAAAAAATTAATTCTAAAAAATCGTAGAATCATAGAATACTCCAATAATATGACATAGCCATATCGAGAAAATATATAATGTTTGATACAAAAGCTTTAATAAATTATCTTTGATCTGATTATCTTTGATTTTTTTCAACAATTCCAAATCAATTTTTAATAAAAATATTGAAAGATTGCTTTATCATCAGTAGATAAAAAGTAGTAGAAGGATATATGCTGTAGAACATTTCTCTCCAACTTACTAGTTCCTCGATAACCACTTTACTCTTTGCAGCGTCCAGCTGTTCTTGAACTACAGATTCCACATCTCCGGGCTTCGCATCCTCTATTATATTACTCTTCAAGTTTTCATCCTGCGGTTTGTAACTCCGAAATTTTGGCCTGAAAATACAAGACTTTGAGCAATTCGGCAGCGATGTGAGGTTAGATTTACATCTGCATTACTAAAACGAGGTTTACTTCGGCAAGTTTTCGGTCGTGTCGTTCGCATTTTCTTTGCCCTCTTCATTCTTTCTCTTGAGCGCCTGAAGTCGTTCTTTTCTCTTTAAAGCTTCCTCCTCTAACGAGCCAATTTTCTCCTCCGTCATTTTTAAACAAATAAAATTATAATCTACAGATGACACTTCGATAATGACACTAGTGACTCTAGGGTAAAAAGTTTGGACAACTGTTGGGAATCCGTATTCCTAGAGGAATCGAATTTTTCGCGCGTACGCGGTGCATTTGATTTGAATAAAGAATGCTGAGTTATATTTGAAAAAAAAAAGTTTTCAAATAATATTTAAATAAAAAGTATATATATTTTTATATAAAATATAAAATACGACGGCTTTGTATTTAGAATGTGTTCACAAATATTATTGATATTAATGATGTTAACGTAAAGTTCGTACCAATTTTTGATAATAAGTTGTCCAAACTAATTAGAATTATTTTGGGAATTTTTTTGAAATTAATTTATATTCCCGGGAAAAAATGTTTCACATAATTATATATAATTATATAAAAATTGACATATTTTATATACAATTATATATAATTATATATAACATATGTCCATTTAACATGTACACATAAACATTTTTTTCCGAATTGTGAATTTGATTCTCTCATACCTTCTCGATATATCATCTCAATAACTTGTAACAGAGAAAGAGAGAGATCATTATTCTCTCATTATTGCAATTTTAAGGTCAGTATGGTTTTTTACAAAATTTTACTACGTATATATAATTTATAAAAAATAGGTATTTTAATATTAATATGATTTTTTTAATTAAAATTTTTCTAACACGTATATATTTATATGTTTTAATATAATTTTTATATTTTTACAATTCTTGATTTACGAAATAAAGCAACCGCTTTTAAACAAATTAGTTTATTAACATTTATACACAAGAGTTCGTACAATCCAGCATCAGATAAATTATAAGCAAATTATATCGAGATTATATCTAACGCTATCTTATACTTTATTTTAATGTTATTTTAATTTTAATGTTACGTTCAGTCGCGCAGCTCGCGCTTGTAAAGGACTCGCATTTATGAACGAATCACCATCAACTTTCGCTCACGCAGTCACTCTCGCCGAAGGTGCATCGCATCCAACATCAATTTCAGTTTCGAAACAAAGCTTAAATCTTTAATCAAGGCGGATTTATCGTTACTCAGCGCAATGCTAGAGATTTATGTAGCGTTACATGTAATAACGCTCGAACATCAAATCGAACTAATAAATAGCGGAAATGATTCATGCAGATGTTATCAGATTTATTACAGAGAGAATTTAGAAGAAAGAGAATAGCAAAATGCATTCTTTCCAATACGAATGAAAAAAAATGCATATCATGCAGGAGATAACGAGAAAAATTCTAATGGTCTTTTCGTTTGGTGGATTATAATGATACCGAAAAGATGTGATACTTGATAAATGAATGTGATTACTTATTTTAAGTTTAAGTAAATTTTTAATAAAACAAAAAAAAAGAGAGATGCCGATGTCCCACGAGATTCGCCGATTCGCCCGCCGGGTGAAATCACGGATCTGTGCCAAACGTTTGTGAAATTGAGGACATACACGTATATACACGCGAGAGATGTGTCTCTCGCGTCGGCGGCTTCCTCGTCGGCATTGTGTGGTATCCGCCGGGGAAAGTTTATTTACAGTCGAAGAAGCATTTTCAATCCCGATGCTCGATGCACGACTTCGCGAGACCCCTGATCCTGAACGAGCTTACCTTTATATGCATTAATGCACGTATGTGTGCGTCTCGTTAAACTAATTCGAACAATATACACACACAGGCTATATTGTAAAACGTCAGCGCTAATCAATAGAGTTTTGATCTTTGATGAACTTGGATTTGGCCTTTTCTCCAGGGAAATTTGACTGAGAAAGTAGTTATACGAATTAATTACACAGTTGGAAAATTTATGTTCAATTTAACACATCTTACTTGCCTCCCTAAACGGTCTACTCTTTTTGTGTTAATTTAACATAAGATAAATATGTTAGAAAGTAACACACATATTGTATAAAAAAACATTAAAGGAAAGGTAATAATAGTGATACAACTTATAAGCAAATTATGAAAGCTTTTTTCCCCGTAAAATTAATATTTATAATGTAAGTATTAAATTTACACGTGTTTTATTTATTTAAAATGTTTTTTCATATTATTTTATTATAGAATTTACGTTTTAAAATATATTATTTTTATCATTTTTTTATACATTATTTCATTTACCCACTCATAAATTGTTACTTTGACACTAAGAAATATCGGATGACAATTTAACAAAAAATATTTAAATAATATATAATTACATTATATTAAATTAACACTCAGATGTATTAAAAATTCCACACAAAATTTTAACAAGGACTCGAATGGACCGTTTTCAACACAAATACAAAATATCTTTTACTGTGTATATTATACGAAATTTAATTTTTTTTAGAATATAAATATTATAAATAATATTATCCGTTAGGTGCACATATCAGTAGAAATTTGGCAAAAGCGATAATATATAACATTATGGAGCTATTTAACTTGACAAATATTGTAAATGGCTTTGGGAAATTTGCGAGCCGAGACTAAATTACGAGACATTTTTCTTAAACTTAATTATTGGTCAAATCCAAGTGAAACGTAATAACTAATGCGAGTCCGGCGAGATTTTCGCCTTCTTTCGTGTCATGTCAAGCGCACGATTAGATTAATCCTCCTCCTGTTAACATAAATATGCTTATTGCTACGGTTACGTTTTATGATTACGTGCTTCTTCGCGTTCTCTGCCGTTGAGAGTGCTCTTGCTATTATCAACGAAACTGGCAGTGCTCACGTCGCGGGCGCCGTATCAAGAATGGAAGAGAAAATCGAAATGGATAAGGAAGTGGAGCTGGAGTCACACAATTATGTACAGTGTTTACGTCGCAAATTAAATGCGAACTTGCGTAATCGAGTACGCCGTTACATTGGCAGGCCCTTGTTGTAAAATACATACAATTGTAATTAATACCATTATATTCTCGCTAGGAGAACAACTTCCTCGTTATGCCAATTCTTTTCCCTCCCTGAAGCCGCTATTCTATATTATGTTTGTCTCACGCATCTATCGTCGAAATATGACGGAGAGTAAAATTTCGCGGAGGTAACTCACCGAGGGCAAAACGATTCGCAACGATTCGATTTCACTTGGATATTGGTATTCAAGGTTACTATCGTCATGACTCGCGTATACGTATACTATTGAACTTACCAAGTCATCCTGCGTCCTCTCGCAAGCTATAAATAACTATGTTCTCTATGTGTATGTGTATATCTGTATGTATATGTGTATGTATTGTCTTTGTCATCAGTGTATGTGTACATCAATGGTCATCAAAGGTTTGAGAAATTAAAGGACTTATATAAGAATAGAAGTGAAGATAGAAAGAAGCGAATGAGGATCGTAAGAAACAAGCATGAGAGAAAGATCGAAGAGACAGAGGGACAGAGAGAAAAAGAGAGAGCTCGATTTCACCTTGCTAATATCGTCTTGTAGTGATTTTACACGACTCGTCGAAGTTTTACATCGATACGTTTATCTGTCTATTCACGCGCTGCCCAATTTGCCACGATTATTCGTAATATATTGATAGTTCTTGTTATGTGTGGGCAACGCGCCAACATTCAGCGCTAGTACCTTAGACACGATGTTGAGGTCCTCGCTACCTTGGCCCTGTACATTTCCTAAATCGCCAGCGACTCCTGACTGATAAAGCAAACGCTGGATCTGCTTGGCGGGCGTTTGCGCTCTTGGAGTCTGCTTGAACTGCAAGTAAGGATTATAAACGAACGTATTAGGGTTCCTTGGTATCACGTTGAAATTGACTGCGTTCCTCGACGGAGGCGGTTGCTTGTTATCCAGATTAAAACCGAAATTGCCGACTGCATTAAAGGCTTCCTGTCTGTTAAATCTGGTGGCCGGTGCTACGGGTGGCTGGAAGTCACCCGTGGTAGAAAATGAAACGAAATTCTGTTGCAATCGCTGCTGATGCTGAAGTTGGGGCTGTGGTTGTTGAAGTTGGACTTGTGGCTGAGGTTGCTGACGGAATTGTTGGAAATGTAACTGGTCCTGATAGTTCGTGCGGAATAATGGAGGCGCCGCGACGCTGGGAACTTCTAGAGATAAGCTCGGTTGAAGATGAACGGTAGGCTGAAGCGACAATACATTCGATTGTTCGAAGACGTGCGGTTTCTGCAGCAATGGAAACTGATTGTGCTGATGCAAACGATAAATCCTCTGCTCCTCCAGCTGCTTCAGACGCTGCTCCTCCAATTGTTTGATTTTAGTCTGTTCCTCCAAGTGTTTGATTCTAGCCTGTTCTTGAAGATATAATTGCTGTTGCTGCTGCTGCTGTTGTTGCTGCTGCTGCTTCTGTCTCAACTGCTGTTCATAAAGTTGACGTTGCCTGATGAGAAACTGCGTTTGTTGGATCTGTTGTTGTTGCAACTCCACCAGTTGTTGCTCCAGTAATTTCTGCTTGAACTCCAACTGTTCTTGAAGAGTCAGAGCCTGTCCATCGCCTGACTGTCTGTAAATCGGTACAACGCTCTTCGGTACACCAAGTTCATCCTGTTGCACCGTAAAGGCCGCTACCAGAGGTGCCTGGAGTATTTTCACTTCCTCCGCCTTAGATTTTTCCTTATTAGCGCTAAAAGACGAAGTAACATTGCTAAGCGGAGCTGTTGGACTAGATGCGGTCGGTTTTGGTGCGATTAGCGCACTGGCGCTGGTAATTCCGCTGCTGGCGCTTTGCGCCAAGCTCTCTGATAATTGCGTAATCGGTTTCAGCGTGATACTATCAATCTTGCTAACCGTGGGCAAGCTCGCGGAAATTTTCTTTATTTCCAGCAAATCCTCTATAGATTCAGTTCGAGGCGTTGTACTTTTATCTGACGGACCCACGTTCTGCACATGGTAGCTCCTGGCGTCCTCGTGACTCGCCTTTTCTATCATCCCCGACGAACTCGAGGAAACGTACCTCTTTGACTCGAGAAAGCTCGAATTTTGCAATTTCTCCTCATTGAGGGTTTCCTCATCTCCTGGAAAATTATCGAATGAAAAGGAACCTTTCGGTATTACGCCAATGTTCTTATTTAGATTCTTCTTCACTACTTCGTTGAAAGGTTCTTCAATAGTCATAATAAGCGTTTTTTCGTCTTCATCCTTTCGGTGCTCCGCAGATTCAGCTTCTAGTTCCGTCAGCGCTTTCAGCAACGCTTGCCGCAAGTTCTTGTCGAGTTTTACTGGAGGCGGTGGAATTTCGAGAGCCTTAGCTGAGGTTTCAGATTTCTGAGACCTAGCCAGACTGAGGCAGGCTGCTGCTACTAAAATTGTTATGGCTACCTGCAACATTACAATAAAATATTGAGACAATGCAGTATTACGTAGATGACGTTTATTAATAATTATTAAGTCTCGATACTATTTTAATTGTGCGATTACGCTAAATTGTTGTAGTAAAATTTGCCTCTATAAGTTGCTAATAGATCGATTTCTTCAATCACTATCGAAGTCTTTAAATGCATCATTAGGGAAGAGATAAACCAGTAGCAGAATTGATTAAATGCGATGATATTGACGAGATTTTGATGACACCAAAATGGACATTTATGACTGGGTTTCACCATATTGATTCGAGAGAGATTGAAAGCTAAAGTCTCTGTCCGCCTCAGTCTATCTCCGTGAGTCCCGTTATGAAGTGGAAGATTCACAACGGCCCGTAGGCGATTTTCTCCTCCTAAAAACATGGTAAACACGTACCTATGGCTTTCGAGCCGTATAAGTGAGACCGGCGATTTGCATATTTTATGTAATTACGCGAGAACACATCTGCCGAAAAGATGCGCATGCATAATTAAATTTACACGCATACATATATATATTCTTGGAAAATTGAAAATTATATATAATGAGTATAACAGGTGTAGTAAGCTTTTCTTATTATTTTGCAGATTATACAAAAGTTTTTTTAATATTATGTATTATATATATTATAATATCACTAAGTAAAAAAATGTGTATTTTTAGAATTTTGTCAATCTTCTTAGGCTCGGTTCCAGCAACGTAAGATTAATTTTTTAATTTCGCGGTTTAACCTATTGTTTATTTTTTTTAATTCCATTGTAAGAATTAGAAAAAGATGGAGAATAAATTTAATCAAGATTAAAGTTAATCTTACATTGATTACCAAGATTAAGGTTAATCTTACGTTAACTTTAATCTCGGTTTAGCTCATTGTTTATCTTTTTCTAATTTTTACAAGAAAAAGATAAAGAATAAATAAAACCGAGATTAAAGTTAATCTTACGAATTACTATCTTAATGTGTGACAAGTAAAAGTTTTAGGATAGTAATTCGATGAGTTAAGAGGTGAAGGAGACGAGTACCGAAGAGGAAGGAAACGATAAACGCGAGAACTCGACGGGGATTCTATTATGTTTCTGTTGTACTCGAATGCAATTAGAAGCGCGTATCTTTAATTACGCATAGAGTGTATAGAGCATATGTGCGGTTCTTGGGAATAAACTTTGATATTTAAGTGGAGAGAAACTCGGATGGATGCCTCAAAGCTTTGTTACATTACTGTAAATAATCGAAATCCAGCGCGTTGATGACTGTTCATAAAAGTGCTCAAGTTCTTCATGAACGTGCTTCATCTTAACTCTCATAAAATTTTCAAAGTATCGTCAGTTTTATTGCATATAGTATTGACGAGTAATTTAGCACTAATATAATAGCTTTGGGACGTTTCACGTTCTCACGGTATTAAATTATATGAAAGTAAAAGTAAATATATCGAAAGTGCTCAAGAAATTTTCTCCATGCTCCTTTTGTTTTTAAGATTTTATGAGAATTGAAGTTAATGGACACTCGTTTTTACGTTAAATACTGACGTTCAATACTGTCTTTTGGAGAATGAATAGCGAATAATATAGCGAATAAATTTTTTCTATCATCCATTAACAATAATCATCGTGACGCCTATAATTATTTGTTCACGCCATCTTAGGTAGTTATCAACGGACAATTTGGGAAAGTGCTGCCTTTGATGATGCTTTTAATAGTCACGTTTTTTCGTTTCCATCATGAAGACACATGTAGACGATGAATAATACGAGAGACTTTTGGATCGTGGTAACGTTTGATTATTCATTATCAAGACAGTGTTCGAATGCTATTTTAATCGAAGAATCGCACGATCTGTCGATTTTATGCAGAATTTATTCCAATGGATCTGTAACGTAATCCATCTAGACAGCACGAACGGCTACGCCCTGGAAAGGCCACGAGCTATCTGTAGGAAGCGATTTGTGGGTTTTGAACTTTCACCCCGATTACGATTCGTCAAATTGCCGCGGTGGGAGCTTCAGTATGACGTGTCGCATGCGCGTCGAGAAAATTCTGTTTTCGCCGGGTCGTAAAATGATGAAGGAGGAGAAGAATTATTCAAGAATACTGTCAACCATAACTCCCTGCCAACCGTCAATTGGAGAAAATACCTCAGTAAATTCATCAGCACCAAGCGTTAAGTGTGCGTAAACAAAGAAAAAAAAAGAATTGAGCGAACCACGCTGTATTATACACGAGAACTATACCTTTGACATTTGTAAAGAAAGTTACACCACACCCGGAGGAAACAACGGAACGACACGCTAGGTCAACGATGTAAACGTGAAGAATTATCAAATTACGTATTCATCGCGCAACATGCCCGCTTATAAATGTCGGTACTTTTGCCCAGAAGGGGAAAGTCTATTAGACGCCTGTAAACCATCCCGTAATTTACACATAATAAAACGGAGAACGTTTAATGCTGCTGTTGTGACAGCAAAATTGTCCCAAGCCTGTACTCTTTCCTTTGTACGATCTCGCCTGGATAGTTAATTTGACTTCCAAGACAACTTTATGAATTCAATTCTAATTTTAATCTTTATCTATTTTGTGTGGCTGAACTAGCCACTATACACTTTTGGAAGTTAAAGTAAGATAGGTATATGTTTGATATTTGGTGAAAGCGAGAAAGATAGGTCTACTACTACTAGTCTAAAAAAAAAACAGGAATAAAAAAACAGTATATATGTATACGGAGAAAAAGGTTTGATTGAATTAACTGGAATTCTGGAAAATGAATGATCCAGAATTCTGATTAAATCTACTAAAATTCTATTTAAAATAATCAACATTCAGAATTTCCTGGTTAAATGTATTATAATTGTAATAGATTTAACCAGAAATCGAGTAGACTTGAAAGTTTTGAAAAAGTCTTGAAAAAGAATGGCTCAATTTTTAATCTTTAAAGGTGAGAGATTTCACTCTTTAGAGTGACAATTCACTCTAATGCCCGATTTCTTTACCTCTAGATAACTTAATTCAGAAGATATCTCCCAGATTACAATGCAGATATCTCCTGGATAAAGTTATCCGCAACTTATCTGAAAGTGAAGAAATTGGGCATAAAAGTTTTAGGCCGGAATCAGATTACGCATTGAAGATTGAAATTGAAAATTGAAAAATTGAAATTTGACCAATCAAAACAAAAAGAGCTAAAATTTCTTCGTCCTTATTGATCAAATTTCAATCTTCAATCTCTGATTCCGGCCTTAGAGAATATAAGGGATGATCATACCCTTTAAAACTGTTTTTGGACCGCAACTATTTTTTTAAATTCATCTGTTTACGTAACTTATATTGTATATAAACAAAGTTTCATTAGAATCAGCATTTGACACTTCGAGAGGTTCCCTTGAACGTGATCTCGTGATCTCTTTAGAAATGAGAATATATGTATTGCGCGAACACAGCGGAGGCGTAAGATCATTAGAATGTTCATAAGACCTTTTGTTCACTTCGAGTCGCATACACGCCGAATTATATCCCATCTCCGCGACTATAAACTTGCTGAGCATTGACAGTAAAAATGACGAAGTGGCACGACGCATACCTACCTAACGGCTAGACAACTTTGGGAACTTTCTAAACTCGTAACAAGCATCCTCCCGATATTACAAGCATATACCCAGTGTTAATCCGGTTTCCCATTAATTTCCAGATCGTATATACAAACGGAAGGGACTTACAGATGTCGTATCTTTTAATAACGACCTGAATGCTAGAACTGATTCATGTCGTGAGTGCTTTTGACGTTGGTTTTACTTTCGAAAGTCGTCTCTGAGAAGCCCCCGTCTGATACACATGGCAGTCACCGCCGTGATGGATTTATAGATACATGTTAAGTAACTCCCCACCGCACGCAATTGCAGAAACGCTAATTAATCAACGGCGAAAAAGTCGAAACCCACATAAATATGTATATATGCGCCAGGAAAGAAACTATCATACGAGTAGGAAGACGTTATCCGCGTGAGAGACTGTCCTACAACCGGTTGTTAAAAGGATCTCGGGATTTTATATTTGGCTATCGCGAATCTTTGATTACGGACATTTTCGCGAGGCGAACTCCTGACCCGTCATTTTAAATTGCGGAGACTACAACGCGAGTTTCACCGCCTACAAAATAGCTGCGATGCTGAATTGACAACACAAATGCGCGATAGAAGACAGCTATTGCAAACGAAACCTCGGATTTCGCATTGTATTAATTTAACATTATCCAACGAGACGAACCATGCACCTCATTGGAAATTAAAATTCTATGCTATAAAAATAATATTTGAGCTATTAAAATGTCGATGAAAGTTTAATTAAGAATCAAAAGTTGTCCCAATTCCGTTCTATCAGATATAATTTTTAAGTAACATGCGAGCGAAATCGTCAACTGAATGTTTGATAAACAGAATAGATTCAATTAAATACATAATGGCAAACATTAATAATTGTAAAGTTAATTGAATCACGATGATAATCAAATTGAGACAGTCGAGTCTCAATTATTATAATCATTTTCCAGATCTTGACATCTACTAAGTCCTACTTCATTCAGAATGTACTGTGCCATTAAAGTAACCGGTTTTCGAACAATATAATTAACCTTGAGTCATGTATCACTGTATTCTTATGTCGTGTATTACTAGACTAAATCAATAATAAATTATAATTAATGGAGACTTATAGATACACGGAAAAAACAATTTTAATATATCTAAAAATTTTTTTAATAATAAAAAAAAACACGAAGTAGGAACTAAAAATCTATACGCAGAAAATTAAAAATTCAATTAGATATATATATTTGAAAATAATCATTAAAAATATAATTAATTTCAATCTGTATCTTGCTAAATTTTTAGATATTTCAGCAATATAATTTGTTTAATATAAATTAATATCGTTCCACTACAAGTCTCAGAGTCAACGAATGTTTCAAAATAAAATCACACAGGAAAAAATGTTTAATTGAATTAACTGAAAATTCTAGAGTGGAAAATGAACGATTCAGAATCCTGAATTAAATTCCACTAGAATTTTAGTAGATTAAAAAATTTAATAGACATAACCAGAATTCCGGATCGTTCATTTTCCACCAGAATTCCAATTGTTCAACCAAACATTTGTGCTCATCAAAATTTATGATTACAAATGAGTCAAACAAAGCACGTGGATGACAAAAGGGATACCGAGAGACCCGTCGCGTTAATCGAAGAAAAGTTCTTTTCACGCCGTGCACGATCGGAGTAGGGAAACAGCGTGAGAGAACTCGTCACGTTGATCCGGCTCGCAATAACACTGCTGGTGCGGTGGAAGTAGTCAGAAGATGAGGAAGAAGAAACCTCGAGAGCAGTCTGAAACAGGCGGCACTTTCACTCGGCAGTATGTCGAGGATGCGCAACGCTCGTGAACTTGCTTTACCTCGGTGTACTCTTGCCACGGCGTGACAGGCATTAAGAGACTGCCGTCAGTTACAGACTGCAGCCTCGGCTTTTGTGCTGGATTACGACGAATCGGTTTGACGCAACATCGCCCGAGCGGCAACACGCCCAGCCGCATTTTTCTCACCGTACAACATCGACTGCGAAACTTCCTATGAACATATCGAACGCAGGAAAAGCGCGCTTGTAAATTTGCACTAATTATATGCGCACGTAATACAAAATAACAACGTTTCCTCGCGTTAGGATAATAGCTCCTCTCACGCTCTTAATGAAAATGCATACGACATATTCTTAAACCTTTAATGTTCTTTTTAATTTTCGACGAATTCTTCAATTTGAAGTTTTTCCTAAAATGTCGAAAAAAAAGGAATCCTTGGTTAAGCAACATATTTTGCACTGAATTAGTATACTGAAAAAAATAGTGTGGTAACCAAATATTAAGCGAAATAATTCCAAGTAATATTCGAATAATATTAACAAAAAATAATTTTCTAAATATTTAGTAAGTATCAAATATAATGATATAATGAACCATTTGGTAATACTTACTAAATATTTAGGTAAGTAAAATTATTTTTGATTATATTAACCGAATATTTGATTAGAATTCTAAAACTTCACTCAACATTTCGCAGCTATTATTAGATTTTTTTTCAATGTGCTCATATTAGAAATTATAGTCATTAGAAGATTCCTCAAGACTTAATAGCCTCATTGATGGTAAATTTTTAACAGATTCCTGGTCAGAATTCTGTTTAAATGTCATTTGCAAAGGCATACTATGTTGGAAATTGCAATGTTATAACAAGTAATAACGGTAAACAAAAAAATTTTTTTTAGAAGAATCGATTCCTAGTATAATTTAATCTTGTACTACATTGAAGTTTTGATTGAAAGATCTGAAGAAAAGTTATATTGTCATTAAATTATCATGATTATCATCATTATGTTTCCGACACAAATTTATTTACCTCAGGCTCGGACAAACGACATCCTATAATAAGCAAGGAAAATTGTTAGATTTATGGACCTACGATATTCAAGACCTCTGATATCCGAGAAGTTAATTTAGATCTGAAGATATACCCTCAATCAATTTTGATCTTAGTTGACGATTTCACATCAGACAATCGTATTCAGCAGAAACAATACGTGTAAAAACAAGCAAAAAAGCGCTATTTTCCATGTCCGAAGTTGTATTTCCCAAGAATTGCGCAACCGATCGATAAAATCTATTTCATATTTGACTTATTTTTTTCACATGTAATCATCTTCTCTCGTCGTTGGCTTATTACGATGTACTGAGATACCCCATCTCCCACATTTTGAATTTACGAGGTACAGAAACGCGGAAATGGAAAACGTGAAAGCGCGTCTCGGCGATGTCACCAAGTATGTACCGATTATACAATGAGTCCTTGGCGTTGAATAACTCATAAACCTGACGTGGCAAGAGAAGATAAACTGATACGCTTGAATGCAATTAAACATGCATTTATCGCGGCGCGATAGGCCGTATCATATTGCTTAGAGTGAAAGTCGGAGTTTCTGTCGAAGGACCACGTCTCTAAACAAAGAAACAATTATTTTGGCCCAAGTACAGAAGTATTCATCAATCTAAATTGGTTCGAGGTCGATAATTGGTTAGCCCGTTACTGAGATTTCTATCTTCTTTTCTGAGATTATTGTAGAAGCTCCACTATTTTCCTCATGCATCGACCGTTAGTCTTGAAAGATCGTCTACCAGACAAAGGATGCACACAGAAAAATATTATTCTATCGCTGAGAAAAGTGATTATTCAATTTTCTTCAATTTTATTCAATTTTATTCAACTTTCTTCCTTTTAAATAACGGTTATCTTTAACAAAGAATATTTTCTTGATAATCTTAAAATATACTTATCGGAAATTTTAGAAAAACTCGTTATTACATGCTCAAAAGAAGTACTTATTTTCTTTTGAAAAATATAAAACTGAGCGAAGAAACTATTTTATAACGAATATAATACGACATATAATAAGCAAATTTGTTTAATGCAATTAAATAAATAATGCAATTAATGCAATTAATTAATTAATTATTGCATTTAATGCAATTTGTTTTAATGTAATAATCTTGATTGAAATACTAGAATTCAGAATATATTTTGAATAAATGTAATGTTTGTGATGAATAATTCTTGAAATACAAGTAATTATTACCTGCATATAGTATTTTTCGTCCTGATGAAAATTTTTCTCATAATTTTTATACGAATTGGAACATTTTTCAGAAATACTCGGAAATATTCGGAAAGTTTACATCTTCTCTTAAAATTTTTCATACAAGTGAATTCTGAAATATTCTAAAATTTCTCATCCTATAATTTGTAAAAAATATTTTTTAATTTTTTATATTTTATCAGAAATTATACTATACAAAAAATCTTATAAATCTTACGATATTTCATAATTAACATATATAAAAAATTCTGAGAAAAGATGTAAATTTTCTGAGAAATGTTACAATTATAAAAAGTGTGAGAAAGTTATAAAGTTATATAGAAATTCTGAAAAATTATATGAAAAATTCTGAGAAAAATTTTCACCAGGGTAATCTCGAGTATTCTACGTCATTATATTTTATACACGTGATCCCAATAATGATACTCGTACTCGTGACCAAGTCTTTTTGCGATTCGATAAAAAATCAGACTTGGAAAGTTAAGTTCAAGATAGAAGATAGAATTAGCTGTTATCCGCTCGACCAGCGGAGGAAAGCGTGAAAAATCCGTAACATGGGAGTGTCCTCGAGCGGTTAAATACAATTGTTTCGACGTCGTACATGACCTTATGCATCACGGGATGAACGCCGATGAAGAATCTACGATCTGAACGAAAGGATGCCGGTGGGTGCGCGACTTTCCACTTTCGACGCGAAAAATCGTCGATTCAACGGACCGCGAAACTGTACGTTCGTGATTATTAAGGAAGCCATTGATTTACGGCACACGTAGATATCTGGCGTAGTTGGACGGACAGAATCCGGCCAGACATCGATGCGTCTTACGAAACATCCGGAACCATCGCTCCTATTCAGAGAAGAGGCCACGCAGGTGGAATCTCTGGCTACCGTTACTATTACGTGCATACCGTTCTCGATTAGAAGGTCCCATGCACTTCTAGGCGGCATGGTCGGTTGCCGTTTCGTAAGAACTGGTAAGAAGTGCCTACCGTGTAATACGTTTTATCCGATTTATCTCTTCAAGAATGGATCGTTGCATCGTTTCGAAATGAAGGAAGGAGAAGGTGGAAGAGGTGGAAGAGAAGAAGAAAACTTTCGCGCGATTCGAAAAGATGCCATCTGCTTTCGACGGTCATCGAACTCACTGTCTGACACAGGTATCCACACCCATCCCTCCACGTCATCAAACCCTGATATAATTACTTTCTCTTGAAATTCGTGCGCTATCGATCAGAAGTATTCCGTCGGCATGACCGTGCATTAAAATGAAGGATCTCAAATAATCTATTCAAGCGAAAGAGATCCTTTGAAAGAGACTTTTTGCCGATACGTCGCGTTGATTGGAAAACCGGAAAAACTGATCATTCAAGATATACTCCAAGAAAATGATCACACAAGTGCGTTCAACACAATTCTATAGAATTGAAACGCAAACCTTTACGATCCATCAAGTCTAATCAATTTGATTAGATTGTTTCAGCTCGATTCCATTTCTCCACCGCGCCCTGTGCCGATTTCAAATGAACTCTCACGTACACGCGTTTACGATATTATCGATAGTACTCTGGTCCATTGATCGAACTTATACGAGGAGAGAGCCATGTATCGTATGCATTTAGACCGCGACGATCCTAATATTCTCAATTCGAAAGGTTTCACTACCTTTTTCTCTTCGCCTTTCCTTTTTTATAGGTACGACATATTCACTTTTTTTCACGGTGCAGCGATCAATCTCGATCGTTTCAAATTAATGACTCGCACGTCGACCTCAAGTTTCAACCTACTCGTGAAACTCTAATTCTAATGTTAATTAACGCAACACGCGACCGTGCTACATGACAACTGGGTCGTTAGAAGTGCATATCCATCAACGTGCGCTTCGCGTGTTTCGCCTTCGCACGATTCGCGAGCAAGTAGAAATTGATCCAGTGGTCCAGACTTGCACCGGAGCACGTCGATTCATTAATGCGATTGGTAATGAGCCTAGTCTTTTACGGTGAATTACCGTAAAGTGGACGCCGACAGGTACATAAATTGCGGAGACTGCGAGAGGATCAACCTCTTTATTCGAATCAGTGACTATAAAATAACTATATTTAGTTCCTGCGTTTTGAATTAATCTCGAAAGCAGTACCGTTATAGAATGACCTTAAAAATACGAAGACGAAATTAATGTTTGGCGTTTGTCACGAATTTTTACCTGGTTAGCGAAAGTTTGTTTCCAAAAGCAAAATGATCGATGCTTTCAAAGTATTTTTAAGTGAGGTATTTTATAAACTTCAAAATAGAAAATATTAGTTTTTTCAAACAAATAAATTAAATATTAATTTTTGAGTCAATGTTTTTTTTTTAATTTAAAATATATATTTTTATATTAATTTATTAATATTTGTGTACAGCATTGATAGACAAAAAGTAGGTGTAAAAGTAGGTGAAAAAAGCAAAGAAATTTTTAATTAACCATTACTTCTGAATATATTAATAAATAATAATATAAATAAAAATATAAATAATTATAAGTAAAATTAGAAATCTCTTATTCTGTAATTCTTAACGATAGTATCATTATTGTTGCATTCTCGTTGCGCAGATTTTATACATGATAAAAGAGTTACGCAACGACAATGTAATGATATTGACATTGTTATTAAAAGTTACAGAATAGGGACCGATAAGAATAAATCATGAGAGATTCTATTTTCGATTCTATTTTCGATCAAAGCGTATGTTTGGCAATATTTATATGCAAATTTGCAAATACATTTTGCAATTACATAAACTGCGTGCTGAATCAATTTGTCGAAGTTAGAATGCAGTCATAAAATTAAGTTGGAATATCCAATTTTAAATTACATTGATCGTCAATTTAATAATGATAATAATAAGCACCTTGAAAGACTGCAAAGAACTTATTGCAAAAAATATCAGTCGGGAATCGAATCTGAAGTCTTATTCTAAAAAAAAAGAGATATTTGCAAATGCATATAAACATTATCAAGCATCACCATCCACTTTGACCAAAAATAGAATTGTTTCTCTTATTTGATTTATAAATATGAAACGTGGCTGATATTCATATAGTATGTTATTTTTCATATTACACGATATCGACATTACGTATTGAATCATAAATTGCTATCGATAACTTTCTACACACAGTAGCGCGTTTTCATTGAAAGTGACAAATTAATATTTGCAGGAAATATTACACACACACACACACACACACACACACACACACACACACACACACACACACACACACACGATAGCGCGAAAAATCGGACCAACCAAACAAACGATTCATTATAAACAGCTATCGAAAACTGTTAAATAGAAAACTGTTAAATAGAAATAGTGTACAATATGTACACTAGCGAATCTGGAAGTCGCGAAACATATGATGGAAGAAGAAAGTAGCCACCGTGAAATGTTCACATAGGTTTCTTCGCAGATAGAAACTCAAGTATCTACTTGAGTATCAATGTGTACGCATTTAGCACGTATTAAAATTATTTGCGGAAGGATTGCTATCACTAAATAATAGCATTTAATTTTGTCATGTGTGACAACTTTATTAAGTCAATTTGGATTATCGGTTGACTCGTGTAATGAAGAAAAGATCTAATAATATTAGGTTTTTTGTTATATCGGGATATTTTAATTGAAATCTGTCGAGACTATCTCGATTACTAATATTCTCGATTACTTCTTATTCGCTACACGCATTTTTTTAAGATCCTTGTTTACTCACTATTATCTTAAATGGTTAGAAGCGAGAAAATACACAAAAAATTTTGAAAATTGAATTAAAATAAAAATATGTTTCAACAAAAACGCTTATGAACGTTAGAACCGACTTGTAAAATATATCGAAAATTCCCCCTTTTGTTTCGTTAATTAATAAATAACATATCTGGAAATGAATAATGCATAATTAAAAATGAATAAGCTATGTTCACAGATCACAAATAGTCAAATTAATAATATACAGAAATAAATATGGTTTACTTTTTCTCCAAAACAACAAAAATTTTTGATATTCATTAAAAATGTCTTTTGATTAAAAATATTATTTCATCAAAAAATATGTCTATTTAAATATAACTTTTGTGAGTTTTTTCTCGCTTCTAACTCACTCAAACTTAGATAATAGCGATGAGGAAACAGGAGCTTTAAATTCGTGTCGCACTACATATTGAAGATCGATGTAAGTTGAAGATTAGATCCAGTCAATCAGAATAAAATGAATTAAAATTAAAATTATCTGCCTGATTGAATTTTGATCTCTAATCTTCACAATCCTCAATCTCTAATGCGTAGTGTGACTTTAAGATCACATTAGACTACGCAGTGGAAATTGCAAATCGAAGATTAGAATTTGACAAATAATTTTAATTTTAATCCGTTTCGTTCTTGTCAAATTTTAATCTTCAATTGACAATTTTCAATCTTTAATGCATATTTAGGGCATTTATCATGAAGGTCGGAATGGATTCCGATAGGAATTATTCAATATATATTATTACCTAAATTTCTATTGTTTTCTAAAGAAAACGGAATAATTCCGACATGTTCCATAATAAGTGTCCAAATAGCACGAAAAGAATTTAGTCGTGTCATCAATTTCGAGTTCATTTTCAAATACAAAAAGAATTCTTTTCAGAATTATTCAGAAAAAGAATTCTTTTTGTATCTGAAAATGAATTCTAAATTGATGACGTAATAACTGAATTCTTTTCGAACTCTCTGTGCTGTCTGAGTAGTTTGATATAAGCTTCACGATATTACATTTGCATCACCACATAAAATTTTCCCTTGAGTTTTCCTAAACCTCGATCCAATCACTTCGCACTCAACGAGATCGACATTATTCGAGTCACTGTCACTTGGCACGAGAATACGTAATCCACCACCGCGAAGAGAACAACAAGAACATGATGTTAAAGAAAAAAAAGGACACATCTTACATCATGGAGCAAGAAGAAATCGATACAGATGTTACGGAAGAAACAAAAAAAAAAGAAGAGAAAATCAAAGGAAAGTTCACTAAGCGGGAAAGCTGATCAGTGAATGAATGGAAGTTACTCACCAAGCGCATGATGCTGTCTGTGCCCACGCTCGTTCAGTACTCGGCTTTTACTCGGGAAGATGATCTCCTGAATAGGTAGGTAGGTAGTGATAGTCCCTGATTCGCGTTGGAGGTGGGGTCACGTACCCCACCGTGTTAACACACGTATGTAGGTATAAGTTACATGTACAGATGGCAGGTTCACTGTCCACCAGCTACGTCTTGCCACTTTCGGTCGCGGATCGACTCCTTTGAATACCGCTGCGTTCTCGTGACCCATTTCTGTCGCGTTCCCGCGCATTTTGCGAAAGGGAGGGAAATGGGGATAAGTTACTTCGGATGAGTACGTGTCACGTGGACATTCGAATACGAGGGTGTACTGTACATACAGTTACTTAAATACAGATCTCGATCTTTTATTGTATACAATCTTTTTGAAAGAAAATTAACACGAATTGCACCTTTTTAAAACAATATCACTATTATCTTGTTGGCTCGATATATCGATGGTGACACTCTGATGAAAATTTTTCTCGATATTTTTATATGAATTGATGGAACATAGAAATACTGAGAAAGTATTTTCTTTGAATGTTTTATATATGTAAATTTTAAAATATTCTAATTATAAGATTTCTAAGATTTCCCATTCTATAATTTGTGAAAAAATATCTTAAATTTGTTCAGATTTTATAAGAGATCATTAGAATAAGAAATTTTAGATTCTTTTAGAGTTCACATATATGAAGACTTCTAGGAAAAAGTATGTAAACTTTTTCGGCACTTTTGAAAAGTGTTCCAAAAGTTGTATAAAAAATTTGGAAAATTTTTTTCAAAATTATAAAATTATTGAAAAATTTTGAAAAATTCAAAAATTAATTTACATGTTTAGGATAAAGATTTTGACATTCTAATAAAGATTCTTTTGAAGAAAATGTACATTTTCTTAAAATATATATAACAAAATTTCTTTTCATTCAATACATACTTAGAAAATTAAATATTTAAATAAAAAAGAATTATTACTTAAATAAAAATACTTAAATACTTAATTAAATATTTTAATAAAAAAGAATTATTATTATAAATATAAAAGAAAATTACGAGAAATCTTTTAAGCGTCCACTTGCTGAAGTTAAAATTCATTTCCATCAACAGATTAATCTCGATTTAACAATTTACTATTTATCTTTTCCTAGTTCTGAACATTAGAAAAGCGATAGAGAGTAAATAGCGAGATAAAATTAATCTACATTGGCAAAAATAGATATAAAATAGATTTTAAAATTCAGCGAATGTCATTTTTACGATGAACAACTTTTGCTACGAGCGCAATGATTAATTATGAATTGCAGCGGTACATACTTATGACCCATATGACACAAGGACAATTATGTATTTACATGTCGAAGTCGAAGCCGCATCGAACTGTACGCACGTCGGTCGCGCAACGACCTTCGCCTTCCTTGGTGAGAAACGCAGAAAGGCGAGAACCATGGCGGCGGTACTATTGGCGAAATTGTGCTTTCGCTGTGTCGTGCGCTTTTCCGACCGAGAGTACATGCGCTGAGGGAAGAAAGCCATCGGGATTGAATAGGAAGAAAAAATGGTACGTGAGAACGTAATTGTCCGTCACTGTCGTCGCGAGGCAGGCACGTAATCGAATGCCGGAGTAATTGGTGACGGGCTAACCTCTGACCGGACAGCCGATATCCCATTCCGCAATATGTTGCGTCATTTCGTTGAATGAGTCTCTCCGAAATCAAGTTGATTGACCACGCTATTTACAAATTTCTTAATTTAGTAGTAGAACACACAATTAGTTTTCGAATTCTTTTACCTTTTATTTTAAGGAATGATCTTTTTTTATGAAACCTTCATGTCGCATTTCTTAATTACATGTACTGATTACATTTGCTTTTTATATCTTTCGAAAATTTATTTATATATTATTAATTTTACGTAAATATATCTCAGATCTATCTTGAATAAATGTAGATTCAAATTATTTTATAGATGCATATTTGTGTTTACTAATTTTTTTGTTCAGAAAACATTTTATTATATAATATCTATAATATATGTACTGTTTGATGTTGTACTTAATAATATTTCAAACAGTTGACTTATATAAAGATTATGTTCTATAAGATCTTTATTAAATTTGTATTAATAAATTCATGTAATTGAACATTTAGCATCTATTTATTACTTTATGCGTTGACAGAACCACTGCAGTGAATCTAGCAATGACACGGATGAAGGCGATGATCAGGAGGCGTCTTCTTTGCAAGAAGAAACAAACATTGAAGATACCTTAACATCTTTCAGGGAACAATGGCAACGTGAGTTAACGATATCACCTAAGCGTGATACATCAAAGACGTATTCACCAAATCAGCCTAACATTGAGGTCGCAAATGATGAAGCTTCTATCGAAAGCAAGGTATAGTAATTATTGTCGAAATAAGTTTTGTACTCTTATAACATTTCTATAAAAATATTTCTTGTTTCAGGCAAAGAATTTATTTCTTAAAGGTATTGAACACGAACAAAGCAGAAAGTTTTATGAGGCAATTCAGTTTTATAAGCGTGCGGTACAATTAGTTCCTGATATTGAAGTGCGTTTGTATGAATCAACAAAAGCAAAAGCAAGAGACAGATTCGATACTGATGATTGTTGTGATACACTAGACAATGATTTTTCAAGTACTAACGACAGCGAAAATCATAATGAAATTGACGAAGAAGAAACTGATTTATTTTTGAAGTTGTCTAAAATTGTAAATCGCAATCAATGTGTATGTTTTCCAAAATTCGAACAAAGTGTAAGTATATTATTTTTAACATTTATGTTGTAATAGTTTGTGTTGTAATTTTAAATGTACGAAATATTTATACAGGGTTGTAATTAAAATGTGCTGCATTCTATATTCAACTTCCTTCAATTCACTTTCAATTCAATTTACTTTATGTTATTTCAGACAACACATATCTCTGCATTACCTATGGAGATAGTGCTTTACATTCTGAGATGGGTTGTGTCTTCTGAACTGGATTTTCGATCGTTAGAAATGTTTTCAAGAGTATGCCGCGGATTTTACATATCTGCACGAGACACGGAGATCTGGCGACTTGCGTGCGTTAGGTAAATATTGAAAGATATTAGCATGATTATTGGTTATTAAATTGGAATTGTTTTCAATAGGGTATGGGGTGTAAACTGTGGTACTTGCGAACCGAAATACAAATCGTGGAGGGATATGTACTTGCAACGGCCTAGATTAAGATACAACGGATGTTACATAAATAAAACAAGTTACATACGCGATGGAGAAAATAATTTCCAAGACCGTTTTTACAGACCATGGCATCTCGTTGAATATTTCCGGTACCTGAGGTATACAGAAATATTATTGTAATATCTGCAAAGATTCTATTTTCTTGCTATCATATTATGACATCCGAAGTGAAAAATTTTTCACAATATTTTTCTTGCACTTAGATTTTTTCCCGAAGGAAGAGTTTTAATGTTGACTTCGACTGAGGAAGCTCAAATCTGTGTAAATTCCTTACGAAATCGCATACCACGCAATCCATCAGTTCTAATTGGTCATTTTCGATTACATGATAATTATGTGACACTTGTATTGAAAAGACAAGAAACTAAAGGAATCAATTTCTACAGAAGGAAAAAAAGAGAACCGGTGCATGATAGTGGTGAACAAACGTTTCATATTGTAAGTAATAAATATATCTGAAATTGAATATTATCAAAAATCAGTTAATACATTTTCCCATACATGTAATCGTAGGAATTTGAAATACAGAATCATCATAGAAGAGTAAACTCGCAATTGAAATGGATCAGCTACAGTATTTTCACAAAATATAAAAATGGACAGGAAGCGAAGATTTGTCTAAAGGAACCATCTGTAAGGGAATTCAGGGCGTCGCCGATTGGTGGTAGATATCCACCTCTTAAATTCAGCAGGGTAAAGAGTTATACTCAAGAGAGCGAAGTCCCATTATAGTAATGAACTGACAACAAACAAATCATATGAATCATGAGAGTACAATTATCGAATTATTCTTACAGAAGAAAAATAGTGAATGTAGTGAATTCTCAGTATGTTATAAAACTGAAAACAAAGATGAATATGTAATTAAGTGTACTTTTCTTTGAATTATATTAAGTACGTATACATATTTTTCAAGATATTTTATTTATCTTATATCACGCATTGTATTCTATTATAACAGTTTCCTATTGTATATTATACAACCTGCAAATCACAACTATTCTTAAAGATTTACGATGATAACACTTCCAATCGTGAAAGTGTATAACTTATTTATACAGATCTAATATAATTATTTAAGCACTAGATTATAGTGCCTTACATCGCAATGAGTTGCATACTTCAGAACTTAACAAAGTATGTACTGAAGAATGTAATTACGTAGTTTTGTTTATCAATTAATTATTGCTCAGCTTTACTTAAGTTTAAAAAGTGTTAATTGAATAAAATTTATGTAAATTTTTTAAATTGTGTATATAATTTTGTATAATTATATATAATAAAAAATAGCAAGCACTGAAATATTGTATGATCTTATTTATGCAATGAGAATATAACGATGTACACTTGTGTGGTACAAAATACAACATATCAACTCTTGCGGGACATGTGAAATATATGTTCGTACTCTGTATTACTATCAATTGCTCTTTTTGCTACTAAATAATTTTTACATAAAATCGTAAATCTGTAACTGATTTTTACTGTGTATATCAATTCGCTATATATATATTATAATATATATGAATTACTCATCTAAATTGAAATTTACATTTCTACTTTTCCTATTTCTGAATGCCGAAATAGAATTAGCTGACCTTTAGAATAATTTATTATCGGTTCAGTATCACCTGAACAACGAATTATCTTACTATAGTGGAATTGAACCAGCATCCACTGATATATTGAAATAATTTCATCTCTGAATATATTATAAAGCGTAACTGATTTAAAGAAATGGACGTTCAGAATATGTTATTGGATATCTCTGATCAAAGTCTACACAGTCCGAGAATTTTTAATCTTACTCGAATAATTTTTTTAAAAATATATTTAAACTGTTTCTGAAATTTTGTTTCAAACATAGTCTGATACGATCACAAGTTTTTATCATTCCAATTCAAGAAATAAATCAATTAAAAAAAATATCATTAAAAAATATCATGTTTTCGAATTCTCTCTCTCGAAAATTTTTTCTGAATGTAATTAATGTTTAATAAATTTAATAAAATAGCTGTAAATTTAAAATTAATTTTTTTTTCATTTCTGTACTAACATGAATTATATATTAAATATAATCTATGCTATTAAATATAATATGATTCGGCTTTCGAATACGGACCCGTGAAGACTGCCGCACTTTAACTTATTGCATCACATCGTATTGTGCTTGTATTGCTTTCCAGATCATCTTTAACTTACTTTCTCTCACATATGTTAATAAAGTATATACAATTGACTCTAGTAAATTCCTAACTTCTTCCAATATAAACTTATATTATATGTTCTTCAGGTAATCATATAAAGAATAAGCGAGTTATAAGGAAAAATAGCAAATATAATAATTTTGCATAAAATTCATTCTTAATATTTGAATTTTTATATTGTGTTTTTTCTCTTTTACAAATATTAATTACAAAAGAAAAGATGTAGATTTTTTTATTTAATTGTCGGATTTCTTCAATAACAATAATTTAATACAAAATATACAAAATAATATTAGTGTTAAAAAAAATTTAAGATAGAAAGGAATTTAAAATCTGTAAATAAATTGCATCAGTATCTTTTAAATAATATCTTCACTCAATAAGAAAGATTATATTCTTTTGATACAAAACTGTATCAAAAGCTGGAAAGAAATATTTCATTATATTATCAAAAGTAAATTGTAAAATAAAATATTTATTTTTAACAAAATAAACATTATTTCTTTCTCGCATCATACCCGTCAATTTCCAATTTTACCTTGCTTATTTATGTATTTGCAGAAAAACTCCACAAATATCCCATTATTTAAGCATTCGATATGATAAGTAACCGTACATACTTTGTACTCATGATTGTACCTAAACCGTCCCGCAATAATTACATAAATTAAATAACTCTGTATTATATAAACTCTGTAATATATATATAATATGTATATATATATATATTTTTTTCAATATCCTTAAATTTATATTATAGAATTCAGCACTTTCTGGTCTCCAAATGTCGAAACGCTCGACTAATCGCCAGTTGTTATAGGCTCGGTTTATCACAGACTGCAGCAAGCCGTCGCGTTCTTCATGATTCAATCACAATTCTTCGCGATCCGAAGGAAGAGAGCTTGTTTTATTGCACGTAAACGGATCAGACATCCAGGCGAGATCCTTTAAGGTTGCGGAATGCATAGAACATACCGCTAGGACGACCATTACATGCATCACATTATGAGAATTCAGCACTAAATCCAATCGGCCGGGAATCCATTTCTCTGGAATGCGAAGAGCGCCAATGGTTGCACCTATCACAGCTATGAGATCCTGGAATTTATTCCTACATCAGCATTACCTCTAATATTTAGTACACGCGGCTATCTGGAATCATATTCAAAATGCACCTGTAATATTATATGAATAAGAGCCTCAGGTGATCCGCCACCAATATCGAAACATCTTAACATCATGATCAACATTCTCATTAGGAAAGGAGGGGCAAAACATAAACGTCTTTCCCAGGGTGATTTAGCAGTCATTGCCTATGAATCACATTAATGTTTAAATGTTTTATCGCCACAAAGCGTCGTTGAATCAGATGCAAGCTAAAAATACCTTTAAAAGTCCCCACATACTAAGAGAGCAATAAATAAAAATGCAGCAATACCAGACATTATCCGCAAGGCAATGAACAGCGGCTGCCATCATCGGTATAGCTCCTGAAATATTTGTGCGTGAAATAGAGAAGCGTCTATTTGCTACTAAACGAACTGTTCTCGTAGCCATTTTTTTATTTAAAACTTTCTTCATCTGAAGTAGAAATCGATCAAAAAATAATTTCAAAATTTAATTAAGATCCATATGAAAAGTTATTTGTAAAATAAAATCTTGTAAATTTGAGCTCTAATCATACATATATATCTGTTTTTTCAGCACATTCGGAAAAGTTTTTATTAAAGCCTAATTTATAGGGTATTCTTTGCTTCCTATTTCTTCTTTTTACCTCATTTCTTGCTTTTTCTTTTTTTATGACGGAATTATCTTATCGACAATTGCGTTTTTTTTTACGTTTCTTATCTCTTTTGAAGTCTATGAACTTTTATCTCGGGTAAAGAGAAATTGAAGTAAACAAAGAAATTGAGTAAGAGACAAAAAGGCAAGTAAAAAGTGGTAAAAATCAAGAAACAAAAAACATATTGTATATTAGCCTTTATAAATAGATCACACACCGAAACTCTGGCACAGCCATATGCCAATCATGTCGACTTTCAACAGTGTTCTGTAGAGAACTTCGTCGTAGTTTACGTTCATGAAGAGATGATATAGGAAGGATCCAATCCACGGACTAACAGCACCGATAAAATGGCACCAGGAAAGAACTCCCACGAGTGTCCCTTTTGTATTCCATGGAAGTAGATGTGGTACAGTCACCAACATGTACAGGATAGCAAATCCTATAAGCACACACGATCGCTCGTACAGAATGCTTTCGGATAAATCTATCATGGAATAAAGTTCTTTGATGTTAGAAAATTGATGATATATCTTAAGCTGTGAGAATCTATTTTTATGAACTCTTTGGTCTCCAGAAGTTTAAGAATTATATCTTTTATAATTTTTAAAGAACATGTTGATATTTCCATTAAAGAAGTGTATTGTTCGTCAGGAACAAACTTTAATTTCTGAACAAGTTTCTTAATTTTTGAGTCATTTTCTACCTCAGAAGTAACTATCCAATATTATATTGATAATTAAGAATTGAGAAACGTTAAAAATTGAAAACGGGAAAAATTGATGGGTGTAGAGGAATTCATAACATAGTTCAATTTTCTGAAAAAACAATTTCAAGTATATTAATGAGTTCTCTTTCACCTACATGGGTAGTTATGACCTACTAAGATTTTATTTCACACACATGTGCACCAGTCGATACATGAGATTTATACGGGATGATTCATCAAAAACAGGACATTTGAATGGCTTTCTTAGTTTCTCCTTTGAATGAAGGAAAAAAAATATAAGGATAATTTGTTTAATTTTAAGGAGCGACAGAAAGAAGAGCTATCTAATCTCGCTATAAAAGGATTGCAATTTCAAATGTGTTCGTAATGTTTTATCGTTCGCGGATGTTTAGAATGTATTTGATTGACATTCGGTCAGTGATTAGAAATTTATCAATGAATCAGCTTTAACAGAGAAGGAATATCATATGGGTTCGCTTTCATCGATCGTTCGTTACCCTGCAATGCGTCTTCGTTGAGCGCGATATTTTCACGGAAGTTGACCTTGATAATATACACCTTGACTTTAAAGCCCTTAAGGGACTTAATCTACTTTTCCAGTTAATCCAATCACGAGGATGGCAAACCTTTTACGTGATATAACTGCGTATTCTTTGGACGGAATACAGTTGATCGCGTGAAGAATAATGATAGCTACTATTTCAGGATTCAATTTTGTTTCGCGGAGTTTCAAAGTATTTTGCATTTGATTTATTCTATTTTATTTTGCAGCATACCATCTCTCTTTCTCTCTCTTTCTTTTCATCAAAGCAACGAAAAAGTCAAATTTAATTCAAATTTGGAATTAATCCAATTGGAATTAAGCCACATTTAAGAATCCACTATCAGAGATTTCCTATGGTAAGAAAATTATTTATTATTTATCTAAACATGTTATAAGAAAGAGAGAAAATCTCTTCTGAATACAAAAATTTTCCTCGCGTACTTTATCAACATTAAGCTCATTAAGAAGTTCAACGAATAATGTCCTATTTCGGAGGTGAAAATTTTATTATCGCAACGAATAATTTTCTTTCATATTTTTAAGCATCTAATTCCAAAGCATTAACTTGCTCTAGAATTAAAAATTCAAAACACTTAGAAAAAGAAAAATAAAATTCTTTATATTATAATTACAACAGTTAATAAATTAAAATATTATCTTTCTTGAGATTTGTGTAACTTTGGTACACACTCTATCAATCGCGTAGGCAACTCTGAAAAGATTCACGTCATGCGACACAGGAAAAAAATTGCAGGACGAAAATTGCATACGTTAAAATAATTAATAGTACGTTAAAAGAAAAAAATAAGCTTTTTAGCGTTTTCATTCTAATAGCATTGTGTTCATAATCACAAAGTATGTAATCGCGACAGATTTCCGTCTCACCGTGCGTCAGGATGTTGACGGTCTCGTTGTGGATGTAGAAAAGGCTACCGAGGCACTGGCGGATGGTCATGAGCGGTCTGTAGCCGGTGAGGATGTGGGGATTAAATTGAAGGTGCCGCGGCATTTCGCTCCATCGTCGCAGCAGCAGGACTTTGGCCGACGTCTCGTCCAGATGTGGCGTATCGGGTCCGTCGGGCATCCTCTTGTCGTCCTGACACCGCGCTCCGTACGTGTCGGTGTCCTGGTGCGACGAGCCCGACACCGCCGCCGCATGGCGCGGTCGCTCGTCGTCCCGGAACAGCGTCGTGCAAAGGCGAACGCGCGGTGCCCGCTGCCTCGGGGAAGAGGGATCGGTCCGGCCAGCGGACGAGGCAGTATAAACGAGATCGCCTCCGAGAGCCGTACGCGAGCTCTCAACGGTGGCGACGTCGCCACTGCATCGTCGTGCGCGCCGCTGATACCCCCGTCCGCTCGTCCGCCTGCTCGCCAGCAGCAGCCGTCATCCGCACGCGATTCGGCCTCTCTGACGGTTCCGTCGTCATGGCAACCGCATCGATCCCATCACTCGGACGGGGTGGTTAGGAGGAAACCTCATCGTGCGCGATCTCGCTGGATCTCGCAGCTCGATGTTCACAGATGCTTCTAGTTCCTATACCTGGCTTTCTTAACTAACCCAATAGGTAGTAACTATTTATGACTTAAATCGAAAATTCAGTTACGTTAATTTGATGATGATCTCGGACATCGTTCTCGCTTTTCCTTCGTTTTCGTACTATTTTCTTAATACTTGTTTACATATGATTAATAATATCTACAAGTAATACGTGTCATGAAGCAGTTCGGAAAAATTTGTTATTGTTTAGTATTGTTTATTTATTTTAAAATATAATTTGATTTTAACACACATTTATTGTTTAACACATATTTATGCAATTAATGTATGGAAATTATACATTTTTAATAAATAGAATTTTTTCAATTAACAAAGGATATCAATATAATTGTGCTTTAAACGGTATTAGAATTTTAAGCAGAACACATAGTTGGCGTGCAGCTCCTGAATGTCCCATATAGAGTTTCCACGTGTGACCTATTGACACAATTTCGGTGGTTGGATGTTTTTGAGTTAATATACTATGCTGGATATCGTTTCCTATTCCTACTGCTCACGTTATACATTATGCAAAATATATATACTATTTCAAGCTTTATCGACTTGCATCGACGAGCATTGCTTCGTCCTTGCAGTTGAATCATATAAAAACTATTGTGCTAGAAATAAAACAAATCAAAAGGAAACTTGACGAACTGTATTTGTCATCAACGTGAATTTGCATTAAAAAAGTCTTAATAGAGATGGAAATCCTTTCCAAAGATGAAAGTAAGAGGTTTGAGTTGCATTGCTTTCAAAACATGATATTGAATCTCAGAAGATGAAACATTATTGAAGAAGAAGAGAAACGTTGAAGAATCACACATAGACATTTTATTTATATGCAATGCTCATAAAACATCTTTTTATACCTTTTTAATACCACCCATTGATATCTATTCTCTGCATCGTACACTACAAAAAATTTTTTTAAAGATCTGTTTTTTAATTCCTAAACTCTCTGAACTAAAACACATATTAAAAAAAAAATATGTATTAAAATTTAAGATCTTTTTTATTCTTGCACTCTCTGAATTGGTGCACATGTTGCAATAAGGTGAAGTAAAACAAACATACATTTGTTTCACTTCAATTTATTGCAACATGTACACCAATTCAGAGAGTGCAAGAATAAAAAAGATTTTAAATTTTAATACATATTTTTTTTTAATATGTAAATAATTATTTACTTCCAATAAATATTTAATTAATAGAAAAATGATTAAAGTTAAATCAAATTAATAGTCTTCAAATAAACATATGTTTACATTTAATAAATATCTATTTAGAATATCTAAATATCTATTCAAACGAATATTTATTAAAATTAATTTCTCTTTTTCAGTATAACTGAATACAATCAACCCGAATTTGCCAGCGAGAGTGCGCGCGAAAGTTGACCGTAGCTTGTTCTTGCATGAAGCGCATCTTACGTCAGAGTCACTCAAAATCCGAAAAAGCGACAGGAACGTGACTTAGATCTTCGTCGGCGACTTGTCGCGGCCGCTGCCGTCGGGGACACGTTCCGATCCGCAGATGCTTTTCGATCTGTAAGTCCGCGTGATCTATTATAATTTTTCATAGCGAAATCATAGCAATGCAACATCTTATACGACGAACATCTCCTGGTTCCTCCCTCTTTCTCCCGGCGCATAAAGATTGTTTTAGGACTTGGGACGAGACTCGTGGATACCAAACAATGGATACCAAAATTCCCGATGGGCCACCTGGTGTTGACCTTCACCCAACATCTAAATGTCCGCATGTCGTACTCGGGGTGAGTTCCACCGCGCCGGCGCAAGCGCACCCCGACGATGGGGTGCATTATCTACAGCAAGTATTCTTGGTGAGTATCACACGCGCGATTGTGATGTGTGCAAGTACCGCGCTGCGTTCTCTCCTCAGACTATCCCCGAGGAGTGTTCGTGACATGCCCCGTTGCTTGACAATTTGGACCGGTCGTGTCAGTCGGCCTTGTCTTGCTGTGCAGGTAGTCGATGCACATCTGCTTACCCCTTCTGGGTTACGACGTCATCTTCAGATCCATCCCCTTTCCTCTCAGTTAAATCTCTTCTGCTACCGCACATGAGGCTGTAACTTGAAAAGCAACGGTGATTAACTGAGAATTCAGTTAACTCAGATTGTCGATGTCAATCAATTGCAATCTCATTTATTCCGTGCTGCGTACCTATGTTACATTATGTTTTGGCGCAAGACTAGTGTGTCACGTGGTCTCCTTTGCGAGACGATCGAGCTGGCGCTCGTACTGATATCGACGTTCTGTCGACTGTATGAAGATTAACACCTTTGTGTAATCGCGCGTAATTCTTCCATGTACATGGCAGTAGAGCTAAAATGTATCTTACAAATCGCATCTCCTGTAAAATATTTCTGTTTTTCACTTGTTTGTTGTTTATAATATAATCTGACAGTAAAGAGAACATGTCATTTATATGCATTTGCGTTAATATATACATACATATCTTTTTTCTTTTTGCAAAATTCGTATGCTTTTAGTGGAATAACTATCTGATAACTGAATCCGATTTAGAAGTGTTTTTTATTCCCGCTCTTAGTGTGCAATAAGTTGAAGCAAAATAAATATACTTTGTTTCAACTTATCGCATCATTTCAGAAAGCGCAAGAATAAAAACAGAACTAAGGTCACACAGCATCTTTCATTTGTTGCAAAATGTAAACTTTAATTATAATATCAAAGTATTCCAGCGTAATGCATTCAGATTTCTTCTTTTTAACTTCTTGCATCGTTTATTTTTTCTCTTTGTTTCTTTAACATGGAGAGAAAAAGAGGACAAATAAATCTACAAGAAGCTAAAAAGAATAGGTCTACAAACAAAAGGTCTTTTTTAGTTAAATTTCTTGCACAGTTTGTACACTTTCTTTCTTTTCTGTCCACATTGGAGAAAAAAAGAAAGAAAAAAAACGAATCGCAAAGAGAAATTTGGGTTTAAAAAAAAGTCTAATTCAATATGAACACTTCTTTGCAGAACACCTGCAGGGAATTATGGACGATCCCGGAAGGTGCGATCGCGACGACGGCAGCAAACTACTTTTCCCATGATCCGTCAAAGTACATCTCGTTTGGTGTAGTAACTCAGGTAAAAACGTACTATTGTAACAGCAAGTGCCTCTTGTGACTAGTTTTA
This sequence comes from Acromyrmex echinatior, assembly GCF_000204515.1. Next base: position 523,947 of record NW_011627398.1, on the reverse strand, counting down.
AATCCATGAGTGTAATCGTGGTGAGAAATTAATAGCTGCGTTCAGCAGAGAAAGCTCATTAATGAACGTCTAGTTTTTTGATTAATATGATTGAATCAATATGATTGATTTCTATACTTAGATCCTATACTTAGTAAAGAACTAACGGCAAGAACCAATCATATTAAAAAATCAGTTAGCGCTTGCTGATTCTTTAATATGATTGCTTCTTGCAGCCTTTAGTTCTTCAATGAATTTAATAGTGATTGGTTGCATTCAGTATGCACATTAAAGCCCTCATACTTTGACATAAAAAGTATATGTTTAATATAAGGATAAAAACGGATTAAACCAAGAAATCTTTTCATTTTATTGTGCTGTAAGTAAAATCCGTATTTTATAATTTAAACTATTTGCATTTTACTTTTACATAGATTTAAATTACTGCACAATGGTTTTAATATACACTAGTGCGTCCAACCGAAACTTCGCTATAAGTATAGGAAAAGCAACCATAATAAAAAATTATTCTGAATACTCTCTAATCAATTTTATCAGCTTAACGCAGTTATACTTACGCAACACTGCATAAAAGAATGGCTGCTTGTACGAAATGTTGTTTCGTTATCTCCATTTTTTTTCCGGATCGCAGCATTGCGTCATCCCGTTAAAATACTATCATTATGTATCTCTCGGGACGACTTTTGCGCGTTTCTTTGTAATTCAAATTTACATGTAGTTCGTCGAATGATCATTATTGAATTGTGCGGGGAAACACGCTGAAAACAAAAATGATAACAATACTGCTTTCGTTCAAATGATACTCGCGGTGTGGTGCCACCTACGAATCATCCATCCCGTCAGTTATCGGTCTGGTTTCATTCGTTTCTATATGTTGTGTCCAGTACCATATATATATTCATATATGGCCTATCTATTTGTCGAAATATCCTTCTTTTGCTCGCAGTTCTTCGCCAAAGTCGATTATGATCTGGCACATGATAGAGCAACTGCTGCACAAAGGCTTTATGTGGATATCTAAGAATGTATGGAGACAGGTACGCAAAAAATTTCCGTGGTGTATAAAACTGTGCGATGCTCGATTAAGGACTTATTTAGATAAACGTGTATAGCTGTATAAACGTAATAAAGAAAATTATCCAATTGCATTTTTTCTGCGTTTTTACGACAAAAATGTAACTGGATAATTTTCTTTATGCATATATTATAGTTATGCAGCTATACAAGTTTGTCTGGACCCTAATAGCAATTTATTAGCGATACTTTGGTTATACATTGGGATATATTGGGCCAATATTTGGTCATACATTGTGCTAATAATTGTGCTACTAGAGGATAGACCTTAAATCCCAGCAAACAAGCTGACGATGGTTATATTCCAAAATTGATTGCCGGTACTGAAAATCTATTGTGTACGTAACGCAAATTAAAGATTTTCAAAGCGTTGCAGTAAATTTGAAACACAGCGATCATTTGAATGTTAAAATAACAGTAAATAACATCAGTTTATTTACGGGGACATAACGTACGTTTACGTACTCGAAATTTTTGTTTGATATTATGTATTTATAATTATTCCCCGCGAGAGAATTAGGTTTTGAAAGTTCTTAATTAAACATCCTCAAATATATATACGTTTATATACGCATTCGTCGATAAATTTTCTTCTACTTAATTTTAAGTTTCATGAAATTCGTTTCTAATCGCTACGTATTTATCATTATGACTAATAATGTTATCTACGGTAGATAGTAGACATTACGTAAATAATTCTTTGAATAAAATTAAAGGTGTTTGACTATATACTCACACAGCATTTGAACTTCTTACTATTTTTCTGATGATTTCCAAAATATTTAATTCTTCTCTGAATGGAAGTATGAATGTGTGAAGGTCATGTTTATCAATAATACGTTTATCTATACGCGGCAACGTTTCAAAAAGTATTCAGAAAAATGTACATATTTTGGTTAATATGATAAATGCATTATTATCAAAAATTTTATTTTAACATATTACGATCGATCGCAATAATCCTTACGATAATACGTAAGTGGCACAGATGAAACTTCTTCAAATCAGAAGTTCCGGTATTCTGGAGTACTTTGATTTCGTGCGCATTCGCTTCACTTCGTGCGTCATCGACTACTTGCAGGGATGGCAAATTTTTAGGAGTCATTTGTTAGTGGCACATAATCGAAGCATTGAACAAAAAGGCCGCGAAGTTACAAACAAATTAAGGCAGTTAAGAATTATTTTTATTTGAGATTTTACATTGATAAAAAAAAATAAGCTTGTTTATAATCATCAAAACGTGCAAGTTCGCGTGATGTTTTAGAAAAATCTATATGCAATTGTTTTTATCAAGTTTCTTTATTTTACTTTTAATTTGACTAAAAGTTTTTATGCTAGAATTTTTGGGAAGACGATGTTGCACAAAATCTTACAAACTTTGACACACTACTAATTCTAGATTTTTGTTTTAATATATCGGTAAATTATAAATTGTAGTTCCTTACAAGTAAATCTATTGACGTATGAAGTTTCAATATCGTTGGTAGTCAAATATTATCAGACACATGATGTAAGAATACAAGGTGATTTATTGCGCATAATGACGATCGAATATAATTTTGGAGTGAATTTTTTATTGATAAATTTCTAACAGCGATTCTACATTGGCTTGTAACATTTTGATCTAATTTTTTGATTGGTTATCGATTGCACGAAATACCTTTATTCTTACATCATAATTGGGCAGTTTCATCGTGTTGTCGAATTTCGGATATTTATGATGTAAAAGCTATATAAGACTTACGAAGGGCCGAGGTGCCAATAGAGCCGTCCCTGGCTCGCCGACAATCGTCGAGTGAAACCGAAGAGGTCTCGCCAATCGCATTGATCCAAAGTCCCACGTCGTTGTCACACAACACTGTCGTACATCGCACGCTGTCGGTGCTCTTTGGCATTCTTGTGTTTAGTGGGTTCAATTCTGGGACCAAGCGAGCCTATTCTGCCTATCCGACGTAAGTCCGCACTCCATAACGTAATCCGCATCCAGCTCGTGACGTGACTAACGAATCTGCGTGTGTTATCCGGCTGGGATCTGTACGTGTATGCTGCATCGCGCTTGGTGCACTCTCTGTAATTCCAAGATGGCCGCCGATGCTTGGAAGGTGTCCCCCCTTATGGTGTATCGTCTGCGTCCTCTTTTACGCATCCCTCGCACACGCTTTCCATTTCATTTGCTTCAATAACCGCCTCATCCGATCGACGAAGGGCCACGCGACGTCGCCGCGCGCGATTTCTTCGATTCCGAATCTCGCGATCGCCATCGATGGTGCCCAAGATGCCTCCTCGAGGCATGATGCGCCATCATCGATCCTCGACGGCGAAGCCACGCGCGCGCCTATGTTCACGGCACTAATTTTTTCATCGTACCGCCGTTCGTCGCACGCCTTCGCGTCATCTTTTTCGCCGCGATTCACGCGATTTTCGGCCGCGTACGTGTCGTTTTGGCGGGAGCGTGTCTGGAAGGTCACGAATACGCGCGCGATTCGAGTAGGTGTGACGCAACATAAAAAATGCACGACTCTTTCGAGAGAGAGAGAGAGAGAGAGAAAAAAAAAGAGACCTCACTCGTTGCGTTGTCCTTAAATATCCAACGCTGATCTTCTCGACGGATTCTTTTTTTTTCTTTACCTTTCTTCTCTACTTCCCCTCTCCCCCCTCCCCTCCCCTCTTCTCGCGGAGTGGGCTAATCTGTACGGTGTCTGTGACGCTCTCACGAATGCGATTGCCCACGTTTTGCAGAATTTTTTGAGCCGATGTCCACGTGGTTGTCGAAAAACAGTGTCGTACCGCAAGCGTCATCCACACGCTCCTGGATATCGGCCGTCATCGAATTCATTTGGGATCAAGTGAGCCTGTTCCGCCTTACCAACGTAAGTACACGCAGTATGGCTCCGGTATAAGACTTCGGGTACGGAGTTCCCTCCGGTGACTCTATTCGGCGCCCGTATCACGCGAATCTGCCACGTATCGTTCTCGGTCTTCGACTCCGTTAATATTCGCGCTGTCGTTGCTCCGTCACCGGTTCGATTCGCGTTTGTCGATCTTATCGGATATATACCTGCCTTCTCATCTTGTCGCACCTCATTTTTCATAAATTGTAATCGCACGCATGATGGTCTGGCTCGGTTACATCAACTCGGTGTGGGACTAACCCATTTTCTAGACTAGAATATTCTAGATTAATACTGTGTCCATAGTGCTTTCCATTTTCACACTGATTGTGAATCTTTAAAGTTATGCGAGTATTTTGTACTCCAATAATAATGTTACTACTTGATTAATTTGGTAACGAAGTTATCGCATAACGATAAAGAAATTAGAAATTAATACAGGTTTATAACTCACTTTTAATATGAGTTATATCTGCTTCCATTAATGTAGATTAATTTTAAGGTCTGTATTCTGTAGTTGAACTAGTATACATTTTTAAAACTTAAAGCGAAATAGACATATGTTTTTATGATATTTAGTGGAAGCGAGAAAGAAGTGCAGTTTAATGTAGGAATAAAAAACAGACTTTTAATCTTCAACTTATTCTTTATTTATTTCTAGTTCTAAAGCTGACTTTTCATGCGCAGTGTTCTGTGGCAGCAAAATGCTATCATTGATTAAAAATTTTTTGTGAGTTAATGCATTTCCAATCAGTTGTTGAAAGTATGGATCAGACACATTTTGCTGTCGCAGCATACTATGCATGAAAAGTTAACTTTAGATTTAGAAAAAAATGGAAAGTAAAGAATTATTTATACTAGCCATAATTTGTTATCTTATGTCGTAATTTATAAGAATTGACTACGTTTACACTTTGCTCTTAATCGAGTTTAATAACATCTGTAGTTAATACTAAAGTCCCAAACATAATGATTATCACAGGCAATAAAAAGGAAAGAATAAAAAAATACAGGCAGTATATCTCAAACTACCAGAAATTTCTTTACATTCATACACGATTTCTGATAGATTAAAATTTAATGCCCGTGTTCATAGTACGAAACTCACCTATCACAGCTATTAGTGAGTTTCATAACTACATATTTAGTCATTCTATTCTTGTAAAGAATGGAATTACTATAATTGGCCATTTTTATAACTGTGGATATTATTAAATCCGATTAAGGGTGTCGTGTAAATATAGTCATTGACTAATCATAGCTGATTATTCCTCTCATTCGACTGTAATTAAGTCAGTTCTTACAGATTACAGCATAATCAGATTACGGCCAGTATAAATGACCTTTAAGTCGAACCGAGATTAAAGTTAATTTACATTGATGGAAATGAGCATTAACTAGACTCAGTAAAGCAGTTCCGAGCTTATACAGATAGTAGATAAAAACTCAGTTGAATCTCACATGTCAGAATGAAAAGGAACATGTATTCATACTGACGTATGACGTCATAAATGAAACTTATGAGTTTTTTTTATGTAAGTAGAAAACAACTTGTATAAAGCCTACATCGAACTAGAGATTGAGATTGGATTTCAATTTAATCAAAAAGAAAGAAAACAATATCAAGTTTTGTAAACTTTGCTTTGATTTGTCAAATTCCAATTAAATCTCAATTTCAAGTCTAATCTAGGTTTAACACGCAGCGTGTTTTTTTTTTAAAGGTCGGACATACTAGGTCTGTTCTTTTTGGCTGAACTTTTGTACCAGTTCATCTCTCTTCCTCTTCTTTTCTCGTGGGCAGAAAAAGAAGAAAGATGAGCCGGTGCAAAAGTTCAGTCAAAAAGAATAGGCCTATTTAATGTTTTCCATTTGGTGATACTAGTCACAAACATTATTCTTTCTTGGTATTCCAGTGAGTAATAAAGATATAGCGATACTTGTGTTAATTTATGACTAAATGAAAAGAACAATTAAAAGCTCAGGCAATAAGAACAAAAAATGAACACGGGCATTAAATTTTAACCTATCAGAAACCGTGTATGAATGTAAAGAAATTTCTGGTAGTTTGAGATATACTGCCTGTATTTTTTTATTCTTTCCTTTTTATTGCCTGTGATAATCATTATGTTTGGGACTTTAGTGTTAACATGTGATTATTTCTTTAAGTGTGTTAGAACTGTAAATATTTTAAAGGAATTATTTTGTTTCTAAAAGGATTTCTCTAATAATTATGGATTTATCCACATTTTACGTCCTTTACATTATGTTTTTTCTCGCAAAATTTAATTTTATATTTTTCTATTGTTTCTATTAATGAAAGAAATAATTATTTACTAACATAAGGACATATTGTATGATAATAAAACAATAATTTACAAAAATAAGAATCGACAAAATAAGAAATTAAGATTAGCGTTAGAAATGAATATAATGTTCATCAATTGAATTATGTTTGTCTTAAATGTCTGGATTAATAAGCGTAATTAATGAGAGATTTTTTATTAGTTTTTCTTTTTCAGATTTATATTATTTTCTGAACCTATATAAGCAGGAAATGAAATAAATTAATGCAATAAACGTTACCAGACGCAACTGCTTTCTTTGGAGAATAAAAGAACAAAATCGATCTTTTCTTTTTTGTGCGATATATGTTTCTCTCATTTTCTATTTAAAATGGAGCGAATGTAAAGAAGCTCTAAGAGAGTATAGAAAGTGCCATATAAATAATGCGAACAGACTTTACAACTGGCGACGTTAAATCACAACATGCATCTTGCTTGTGCTATCACTGTCGCCTATTTTTCTATCTCCGCCTAGCTTATGCACTGACCTCTTTTATTTTGCTTCTCTTCATAGAGGGTCTTCAATGAAGAGCAAAAATAATCCTCATCGAATATACACTATTTAGATCATCTATCTAAAGTTACTAAACCATCCTAATACTTCTGTCTATAAATCCTTTGCATTATATAGAATTTTATGCAGAAAATAATAAACGTTACCGCCACATGTATTTTATACACACATATATATATATATATATATATATATATATATATATATATATATATATATATATATATATATATATATATATATATATATATATATATATATATATATATATATATATATATATATATATATATATATATAT
>NW_011627398.1:482041-516769 GCF_000204515.1 Acromyrmex echinatior | reverse complement strand
ATATATTTTACTTATAAATATAAAATTATAATAATATATAATATCAAAATATAAAATGTTTTAAATAAATATATATTAATAGTAGAACATATGATTTCTTTTCGTACAGATTATAAGTAAAAAATATCCGGTTTGTATTACAGATGCCACGAAGCAGGAGGCGTCACCGATCTCGTAGCCATTCGAGAACACGTTCACATTCTGTAGGCTCCCCACAATATGAGCATAAACGTAGACGTATTGATTATGAGAGTCCACAGAGCAAAGGAACTTATAGGTAAGTTTTAATCCTTGAATAGAATATATTCTTTCTTATCTTTGACAACATATGATGCAATACAATTTTCGCTAATATTCGTTTCATAATAAGAATTTACATACAAATAATTTTTGAATACAAACTTAATCTGTGTCGTTCTAATCACTTAATCTATATTCTATATCTTATGGTAAACACCATGAAGATATTCAAGAAATATTTACTAATAATTCAAAAGTGATTAATTAAATAATTAAAATTAAAATATGATTAAAAGAGATGAGCTCTTTCTTGTCATAAATGCTCGTCAAAGTGTATTTTAACAGAAAATTTTAAATCGTATAAAAATATACTTTAACGATCTCGTAAAAAAACGTATTCGGTATTCTGCGAATACATGTGTCTCCCTATTTCATTGTCAAAGAAAGTTGCAAGAAAAAAGGGGAGAGTATTCGAGAGAGGGAACCAGTAGCTTTACTGAGACCAATACCGCGAGTGAACGATCTCTCCCCCTCTGTTCCCACGTCATTCTAACCGGCAATAGAGCTTCTCCATGAAGTCTTCATGGAGGCTGTCAGTCGTGATCAGTGCGCTCGAGCCTCAGCAAGTCCCATCAAGACCTGTTCTTGACCCTCGTTGTTCGGAACGATTCATGAACATATAATAATACGTGAGTGCCGATGCGAGTGTCATCGGTCGCATTCGCCGGGAAATAAATTTACATCAAGAGTGATTTGTCGAGAGATAAAGAAGCGTCTTTTATGTCACACATATCAGAGTGTTTCAATATAGGATTTTGAAAATTTATGAACATTTAGAATTTCATTTTGTCGAGTTTTGAAGAGGTAACAAATACTAGTAGTGATTCAAATAATTTTCAAAATGAAACATTGAAACGATGTGTTTCTAAATTGACGTTTCTCTCATAGCGCGTTTATGAAAGATACAAATTTGCATTAGAATCGTTTTGGATATAAAGAGAAGTCTTGAGAATAACAATCAATCCGCTTTCATTGTGCAAACTCCATAAAGTGTGCAATAAATCACTACAAAATATTTATAGAGTCGTGTCTGCCGCGCATACTAGCACGTCTTATTCGTTTTACCCGTCTTATCGCTGTGGATAAACAACCTACAAATTATGCGAGACGTTAGACTGAGATTAGAAAAAGAATGCATGAGCGAATAACATTCTAAATATATATTTTCAATTTCAGACTGCACTTATACTTTCATAAAGAGCACAAATTTGCGCACTAGTGGATATGCAATGTCCCATATTAAATTAATATTATCGTTATTTTAATCTTAATTAATACTTTTATTTTTATTTTTATTTAATTAATATTTTAATTATTATTTAATATTTTAATTAATATTTAATATTTTCATTTTAATATTTTACATTATTTTAATTTAATTATAATTTTATTTTACTTTATTTTGACATTAATAATGAAGTTGTTTTCGTGTTTTACAGACACAAGCTAAAAATTATATATTTTTTCAAACTATAATTGTCGCGTCTCTCAGATAAATTGCTCTTGAAATTTGACACCAATTAGGCTCTCAGAGACACTCTTATTCACATTGCGCTTCATTAACCATGCATCTTGAGTGGTCGCATGAGGATGAGTCATGCGGAATGCGGGCACGAATTACCGATTTAATTAATTAAAACGAATTAATTAAAATGCTCTTTATACTTTTCTGCTTTAATTTAAGACTGCTGTGAAGGCGTGCTTAATGAATAGTAGTAATTTCTTCTCCGTATTACTTCCTGATCTTCTAGGTCAATGACTGAACACTGAAACTCAACGATATCGCAGTAAAATCTCAAACGAACAAAGTGCTGTTTCTTTCGCGTTATAATAAATTATATTAATTTGTGAGGGTTCGCGCGATTTATTAAAAAAAAGGTGTTATCGATCGCGCGGGATCGATAGAATCAAAGACGCAAGGACAAATTTTAACGATGAATAACACAGTTAAACACTTCTTGAGAATCTGAATAGCGATGAAATTGGCCTATCACAGTTTTTCGAGACGATTGAGCCAAATTTTTTGCCACATTTATCATTTTGTTGTAGCCAAAAATTTTTTCAATTTTACTTACGTCATTTTAAAATGTCATCTTTTATTTATGTGATAATATAAATTTATATTCATTATGATACGATTTTTTTTTGTATGCATAAATAGCTATTATAAATCATTTTACATATGCATTAATTTATGCTGATTATGCATATGAAACAAAATCATACTGTAATAATTATAAATTCGTTTTACAAGTAAAAGATAACATTTTAAAATAAATGAAATTGAAAAAAGGTAAACATGACCAAAAATACCAATTTTGGTATTTTTTTAACATTTAACTTCAGTTTTCTCGGAAACCTGATATGATAAACCAATTTCGCCGGATTTGTTTTCAGTGAGCAAAAGTCCATCGGAAAACATTTTGTTTAAGATTTATTTTTTATATAAGTAACCTACAAGCAAGACTACTAGATGTCTGAATACGCGATATTAATGTCTTTTTTTTTTGTAGTCAGATGTAGCTTTAAAATCTGATATATAGTACGCAAATAGCGCGGTTGCGTCACATTAATTTTTGTCACAATAAGATATATTGTGATTATGATTGCCGCGAGAATGGCTCGCATCAAAGGCTACATAAGAGATAAAAACGCGTTTTAAACCTTACCTTCTTTTCGTTACAATTGTGAGTTTAATTTTCAATCTTACACAAAGAGAGTACATATTATGAGTATAATTGTCGAGCTTCGATTATTGTGTAAATAAATGCAAGCTAATTAACGCTTATTATTCTCCCTGAATTTCAAAGAAAGTCTTTCATTGAACTTTTACTAATTGCGTCAATTAATGAATGCTGTGCGAACATACAATTTATTCGTGCAACGGTAAGCAATAATGACGCACACTTTTTCATGCTCAATGGATTGCTTGATGAAAGAAGAAATTCTTATTATGTGGAGTCTCGCACACGATGAGTTTTTTAATCGATAAGACTCATCAAAAATAAGGAAGTAAATTGATCTCAGATAAACAAATAGTTGGAATCCACTTGCATCTGTTTCATATAAAAGAAATTGTATTTCCTATTTTGCATGGCATTGCCACGAATCATTCTTGACATTATTCTAGAGAGATTTGAATTAATTGATTGATAATCTCGTATCCCAGATGTGTTAGAGTTTATTTTCTCTGCTATCGCAGCTGTCGAGTGCAGTTATCTGTCAATAATGCAACTGGTTATTTCAATATTTTCTCAACGGATGAACAATTTCGTGGCCTGTTTTCAATCGTGGAATCGTTGGAGATAACATGCTTGCCAACCAGATATTCAGGCTTCTTAATGGATCATTCCTATATTCGATACGCGATAGCACATTGAAGTTTTATAATTAGATAACTTTGGCAAAATCACAGACGTTGAATCATCGTAAAAGCACAATCGAGCTATTTGTCTGCAATCTCTTCCGTTAGGCTCACTCGTTCACTGAGATCACGCGAGCTTTGGCAAGGTCATGGCCAATCTCGAGCAACTCGATACCGAGTAGTGGAATCATCATCGCGTGCAAGCATAAGCGAAAGAGAAAGGAAAAGTTACAAGTTAACCTTCGCAGCTCCTTTAAATTGTTTCTTCCTGCGATCAGCTGATTTCTTAGTAATTCTATTCAAAATTAGATCAATTTGTTGTATTGCATAGTGAAAGTATTTTCCTGTCAGATTTTCCAAGATTGAAGAATTGCATTTGAAAGCGATAATTATAGCTTGTTTCCATTGCGCATAAACCGCTAACGACGTTAATATTCGCTATAAAGATTTTCATCATCGTAATTAGTATAATCGCACCTTCAACTTTCTAATCGCATTATATCGCAAAAGAAATGTTACAAATTCTCGAAAGGGAAATAAAACCTATTACGTAGTTTATATATATATATATTTTTTTTTTCTGTTTATAAAGACTTATAATTCTTATGACGATTCAAAAATCAGACAATTACCTATCGAAAATTATAATACATATATGGAAGTGAATATCTTTAATTTATGATGACAATAATTCTATTTAGAATAGAAGCAGAGCTAATCAATGATATTATAGAAATAGAGTCTAAAGGATTTGAATGGAGCTCTATTACATTAGAACATCATAAACATGTGCATAAATATTGATAAATACATCTGATAAACAATATTATGAATTGTAAATATTCATTCGATAAATTAACATTTTCTTATCACTAATGAATTCTTTGGAGGCTCCCACGAGTATCTATACGGGTATCTATAGAAGCTGTTTCGCGAGTTATTTCTGTATTCATTATTAGAATGCCGACATTTCGTGAATATTGTAGTTCATTTAATCAGAAGAATAGCTTGATGCAATATCAGGCTATCCTCGCCCTAATGAAATTAGGGCATTAGAAATACTACTGTATTCGCGAAGCATTGGCATTCTAATAATGAATCTGAGTATGAATCGGAGATAACTCGCAAAACGCATAGCTTTTATATTTTCTTACCACTTTTAAACAATTGAAATTAAGCAAATTTCGACTTGCAAATTATTTATTAAAATCGAACCCAGCGCCACGAGTCTTCATTGAAATCCAGGTTACAAGACAGACGAAAATTAAAGAATGCCAGTCCTATACATTGACCTCGCTTCCTGGATATCAAGGTATAGTATAAATAGAATAACTTCTTTACAGAAACAAAATGTCTCCTAATTTTTTAAATATAAAGAAAATTTAAGATACTATACATTTTTCCCTTTAGGAAAAATATAATCTCCAAAATAATTCATAGAAAAAAAGTAGGAAAGAAAGAGACGTGTCTGCAACGTATGAATCATTGATTGTCAGATCAACTTTTTTTTCTTTTTTTTTCTTTTTTGGAAAATATATCTTTGCTTTTTTGTGCAATCTTCGTAATGATATCTGCCAAATCGCGTGGGTGGTAAGGTTAAGGATGAAACTGATGACGATTCTCATGTACCCCATTTAGTTATTACATATCTTCGATAAAATTGTTGACTTGGACAAGGTCCAAGACCCGGTGACGAATTTTACGGGTTTTTCTATTTCCGTGGAATTGTTTTCCGATCGGTCGATACTACGTAAAATAAGGAAATTCTAAAACAAAGAAAACAAAGCCATTGTTGAAATGATATCTTTTATTTACGTTTGCTCGTCGTCTCGAAAATTAACATTGAATAGCTCGCTGGAAATTCGCGAATGGAAATCTTCAGACGAATTAACTGTGCCTACTGTTGGCAGATTCAAGTCATTGTTTGACCATGAACCCATCATACGGTTGATGCCTTCGTAGAAAAAAAAAAGCTAAACAATGGTCGTCTGGCGTATCATTCGAAACGATTTATTGAATCCTTTTGCGTGCCTCGACGGCTAGTAATCGGTTACTATATAACGATATTGGAACAATAGTTTTTTCTACATATGTATTTGTTTGGTAGATTAATCGAAATTAATCCTTTTATATATAAAAGTTACATATTTCATTGATTGCTAAATAATTGAAATTCAATGTTATTGGAGCTGCCTACGTTTTTTTGGCTTTTGTTCTGTTTTATAAATCGTCGGAGCGTGTGGCAAATGAATTTTTTAACCTTTTCATTCGCATAGCAACTCTGTGATAACAACAGAGTTGCCATAGAACTAGGAAATGTGAAAATTGAAAATGGTCAAGTTAGAAAATTTTCTGAAAAATAAAAATTTTTTGTTTTAAAAAGGTTTAATATGCTTACATTACCTACATAGTTTTGAAATACCATTAACTCAACAATTAAATGCAAGTAGTGTCAGCAATATTAATAGTAATTATATTGCTATTAAATTGCTCTCAATAAAATATTTAATGGTATTTTCATCCTGGTTTCCTAATCAAGATGAAAATACAAAAGATTTTAATATTATTGAAAGAAAGGAAAAATCATGAAAAAATTATAAAATTGTAAGATGAGAAATATATGACAATCTTAATAATACTCCATGTATTTTTACAAAGTTTTAAAAGGATAATATTGCATTGATGAATTGGAGATATAATGATTCTTGTGCGATTATTATTATTCTTATGAGCTTTTTATAAGTGATATTGCGCCCAATAATTGATGTGTTATACTGAAGAAATTTTGTTGACTTATTGATAATGAAACTATTAAACAATATTAGATAAAATAAAAAAAATATTTTATGATGTATACTATATATATACACACAATATATATATATATATATATATATATATACATATGGTATATATATATAATTAATAAAGAAGTCTCATCACTTTCTAAGTAAACTCGATAATCTATTTGAGGAAGGCAGATTAATTAGGTCGTCCCACGCTTATATACACAGAAGAACATGTCATACGTGACACGATGCAACCTTGATTTCCACTTAGTTTCGCTCCAGATCATGTTAAACGTTCAGCTTTTGCGCTGCATTATTATTCGACACACTTTTAAATTGACTCGAATTAAATATTACAATATTTATCTTACAAGAATCTGTTTTTGTGGCATATTTTGAAAGTATTCTGATATTTAGATGATACAATATATACAATCTACTTCCTGGTTTAATTAATATCTACTAAATTTTAAGGTATTGTTAATTAATTTCTTTTTTCTTTATTTCAGCGGGGAGCGAGTGCTGAGGTCCCGTCAACACGAGCGGGGAACCAGCCAGGAACGACGTTATAAGCGTAGTCATCGGCGATCGCCGAGTAGCGGTAGACAACATGGGCATCGCGATCGTGATCGTGATCGTGCCCACATAGCACATCCCACATCGTCCCGTCGTACGCGTCTACATCGTCATCACGATTCATCGTCGCCCAGCCAGGAGCGGCATCGCCATCGATCGCCATCCACCAGGAGTCAGGTGAGTCTGAGGGACAATATGACATACATTAGCATCGATTATTACGCGCTCCTGTTCGTTATATGTTTTACTGCGCCGCGTGACACACGATCGATGATCTACAAACAGTCGATCAAATCATGCTTTCAACCCCTGATCTATGAAAACATAAACAGCAGATGCCCATTGTACTCTGTCGTACTTATCAACGATGTTTTGATGAAAGAAATTTTGTCTAGTTGATTATTTGAAGGAAAACTCTAAAAATTTCAAATCTTCTGGAATCCACATTGTAAAAAAAGATGAAAATTATATGTTTTAAAACATATGATATCTAATTTTTTTCTTAATGTATATGTAAGATGGCTTGGAAATCATTTCCTTTATTCATATATACATGGAGCGTACTCTCTTTGAACATCCTCATGGAAATTTCACGGTAAACTTTGATAGCGGTTTCTTTTTAATAAAATATTTTTATATTTGCTTTTAATCAAACTTTTGTCAGACTTTTATACGGTTTGTTAAATTATATTTGCAAAAGCCTTGTAAAGTGATTGAAGTTTTATTACCATCATGAATGCTGCCGTCATAAAATTTCGCTATGCATTAATAAACTAATTCTTTATGGTAAGGATTAAGCTAAATTTCGCATATTTCTTATCAAATTTCGAACAAAACAAATGATAATAATGCATGCATGAAAGCGTAAAAGTAAGTTAGATACAAAAACTAAGTCGAAGTTAACGGTCAAGAACAGTCTGTAGAGATTATGAAGAGATTATCTTCTCAATTTCTAATTTAGTTTTTGGCTAATGTTTTTGGAGTTCTTCGCAAACGTGCGAACTTCGATCTTATACCACCTATTGAGCTTTGTGATACATAATAGAAACTCTTGATGATGATGATCGATATGTAGAAGCATGAGGACGAGTACAGAGGGAGAAGAGTTAGCGCTCGACCAAGCGAGAACAGTCTTTGGAGAATCTCGTAGCGCAACGGGCACGCAATGAGTGTATACCCTGAGCGAGAATGCCGATGATTCTTCTTTCTTATTCGACGCCGGCTATTTTCGACCGACGACTATTTTCGAGGGGGACTCGTCACGCGGTTTCGCCGCGGTTTTAGTGCGAGTTTGCGCCAGATGGCCAACGCAACATCGTCGCCGTCGCCGCCGCCGCCGTCATCATCATCGAGGAACGTTGCGCCGGCAAGCCGACCGGTTCACCGAAAGCAAACGAGAAAACTTCTTCGTCGTCGATTTATCAGAAAACATACGGACTTAAAGAACGTTCTCACAAATTCTCGACCTATTTATATATCTGAGCGTAGCGCATCGACGAAGTTATCGAAAACATTTTTGTATCTGAAACGGAAGAAGCTTCAACTAATCTTTCGAGAAAATATCTCAATAGTAACAGATTGATTTACTGAAAGTTAGACTTTGTCTTCGAAAATAAGATGTTGAAGCAAAATTGTGTCGATTCAGTTTCATCGCCATAGTAAGAAAAGTCTGGCAACACGATTGGCGGCCCAGAATCGTTCAACCTGGATTTAGAAATACGCGCACCTTGTAGTTGGCAAGATGCGCTCGTGAGACGTGGCGCAAGGTGTAGGTGCCAGAGTAGTGAACCATCTCCTGTTTTACGCATCAACTATCAACCTGGATCCTGGAGACTGGACCGTCCTCGGCGGCGGCGGCGATACTTTGGCCGACGGTGGACCGTCATCGGCCACGTCATCGTCGTCATCGTCCCTCCAGACTCAGGAATTGAGTTTACTGATGCCTGGAAACGTCCCCTGGTGGCCGCGTCATAACTGGGACGCGTGGTTGCAGCGCAATGTCACCGAGACCACCAGGGAACTCGACATGAAACTTGACGTCACTCCCGAAACTAACGATACATCGACTTCCGAGGTAGCGTCGAGACCTTCGTATGCCATTACGATATTTGATATTAATTATTTGCTCGAGTACGTGTGTATTTGTACGTGCGCGCTGTTTATGCTCGCTATTTCTGCGATCGTGCTGACTTGAAACATTCCAATTTCCTTTCTGTGCATTGAACTCGGAAAATTCTACATCATAATCTTGAAATTCTTTATTCAAAAGATAATCGGCATCGAAACGTTTAACAAAAGCAGTTCCGATTAGTTTGAGCATGATAGTTCATTCTATTTTAACTATTCAGTTATTAAAATATTGTAATTAATTTCAAGAGAGATATAACAATTTCTTCGTTTGAGTATTTATTAGTCAAAGATATTTCTAATAGCTTAACCCTCCGTGATCATACCTCTCGAAAGTTCTGTAATGGTCATATCAGGATCAAAATGACTCCAGAGCGTATTTCATCGGTTGTCATATTCACAGTTTCCGTTCTTTGAAATAAAAAAATTACTACATATAATATTTTAACATTGTTAGAATATAGAAATATAGTGATTTTATATCAATTTCAATGTTAACATTTAAAAAAAAAATCACGAAAGTGAGAGCTTTTTTTTACTCAAAAAATCATAATTTAGAAAAATTTTTTAATAAACATTATGACTATACACATATGATACTTTCAAAAAAAAAAATGCAATAGTTAACTTTTCAAAAAATATTTATTTTGTGAAATGAAGGAGGCTATTTTTGGGGGAAAAAATTATTAAATTACTGTATAAAAGATTGATTATTATATTAATTAAAAATATACTAATTAGATATATATTCTCAAAATTTTTTCAAATTGACCCCAATGACCACGAAGGGTTAAAAATTACGTCATTTAAATATATACGAAAATACATTTTTTCTTCGATAAAAGGGTTAACATGTAAAACGTGTGCGTCCATTTTTGTTGGCTATCCGCCACGCAGCTACGGTGATGACACGGCACGAGCCTGCCGAGCTGATTAGCCGGCCAGGACTTTAACATTTAAGCGCGGCGTGTTGGGTTTTCTGTACAGCATGTCGAGCATGGCGCACGCGTTTCAGACCACGGTTTATATTTGGCATAGCCCGTTCACGAAGACGACAACGACGACGCAACTTGGAGAACGAGAAGCGTGTACTCCAGCACGATGCCGCTTCCCTCCATCTTTCTCCTCCCCGTTTTTAACCCAATATTATGGCCTAACCTTGGTCAATATTAGTAGGTAGCGGAAGAAACATGCGTAACTTTGTCCAAGCAATGGCGCTTCTGTTATAGCAGCGAGTAACTTAGCAAGAGTAATTTATCGTGATGCGACAAAATACGATCCGTTAGACGAAACATTTGTAACGATGATCCGTATTGATTATGTGACTCTTCTATTGTTCTATAATCAATTCAATGCGAGCATTCTATTTGGCCTTATTCTTCAATTCTATTTATGTAACAATAAAATTTGAATAGAAAAAACTTGATCTTTTGAGGCTTTACAGTTGAGAAATATTTAATTTATTCATTTCTGTTCCGATAAACGAAATATATAATATATTTCATTTTGTATTTTTAAGCAATTTGATTTCTAAATTGAGCCAAACTAATCAGTCGCTTCGCCAGAGAATATTTTGGAGATGATTCTGAGACTAATGTGACGATATTCGTGGGCGAGTGGATCTGCGCGAACAAACTGCGTCGCTATTTTGTAAACGACGTGTATTTATACCAATAGTCGGACTTAAAATCTACGACGATAGGACGATATCTTCGACATCGCAACCTTGGAGACAACTCGAGCTTTATTAATAGTATTAGAGTCCACGAACCTAGTTCTAACACTAATTCTTTAGTCAAGCGCTTTTGGTTTTAGATCATCAAGTTTTTTTAGAGTTTAGCGACGTATGCTCCATTTGTTTATTAATTTCTCTTTTGATATTAGATTCTACTTATTTCTACATGGGATAAGATCGAACAATTTTAATGATTATCGAGTTAGATAATCAGATCCTATCCGAAGAGATTGTTTTTAATAATATTCATTTAATTTTCTTAAACCTAAAAATTAATAGAAACTTTCAGTTGTCACGAGGGTACCTTTCCTTTAAGTTATCTTTGAAAACTTAGTTTTGTCTTGTTCATGTTTGGAACAATGACAAAATTTTGAAAAGGAATTTCAATGATAAATTATAACATGGATATTCTCTTGGATACAATTTCTCTCTTCTCGTATCGTTTCTTCTCATGATTACTTACTTTCTCCAGAATCTTCCAGAAGAGGCCTGTGCAAGACTCAACATCTATTCGCCATCCCAATATATATCGCTGTCTATTAAAAACAATACTAGCCGTTATTGAGTAGACAATATTGGGCCGTGCAATAGATCTACTCTAGATTTGATTGGCATTTCTATGTGTGTCAAGGTATACGGAGCAAGCAAGCAAGAGAGAAAGAAAGAGAGAGAGATTGCGTGAAAACACGCGCTTATGGTTTGCTGATGCGTTTTGTCGCATGCATAAAACAGGAAGCGTGCCCTTCATGGATATCTCTTCTCTATGCACCAGGAAACACGACGCACAGCGTTGCCAAGCATAAGCTTGTAGAACTTGGGCACGTTTCGAATAAGCGTTCCGAGACAATTTACGTAATCGTGGATCCCTCTCTTTTCCTATTTCTTCGCCCTCCTCATCTTCTCCACTTTCCACCTGCGTTTTTCTTCGTCTTCCTCCAATTCCGCTTGTCCGTTTCTCCTTCGCCGTAATCGCGTGTGCGAGTTACGCTGATCGACCCCCCCCCCCTCTCTCTCTCTTTCTCAGTATCCTTACTCCGTATCCGATCACTCTCGAAGAGTCGCTTTCAAGAGAGGTGGACGAATCGTTCTCTTCGGAGCGGGCACACCACTGCTCCCTGGTATTTTTAGTACGACGAGAGAGTATTTGGCGGGGCGCACTGAATTTCGCCTTCTCCTTCTCTTTCTCCTCGTTGTCGTTGTCGCCGTCGCCGTCGCCGTCGCCGTCGCCGTCGCCGTCGCCGTCGCCGTCGCCGTCGCCGTCGCCGTCGCCGTCGCCGTCGCCGTCGCCGTCGCCGTCGCCGTCGCCGTCGCCGTCGCCGTCGCCGTCGCCGTCGCCGTCGCTACCACCTTCGTCTTGGTCTTCATCTTTATGAACGGCCGACGTTGTTCGTTCGTCATCATCATCTCACTGATTGTCATCGTGATTATAGTTTAGTGCTTTCCTCGGGTGGCGTTCTTTCGCCTTTAGTGATCGGCGTGCTCGCGTAGTGATGTATCTGCGTAGAAGACCATTTCGTCAGTCTCGGTGTCTTCGTGTTCGATCTTGGCTCTTGCGGCCACTCTTCTTGCACGACTTAATCACTACGACTCGAGCATGTTGCGCTGAGATTGTTTCGCGAGATCCAGGACGATCTTGAGTGATTTCGATCCGATCAAGGATCGAATTGGTTAATCTGGAAAATTGGTGGTTTTACGTAATTCAATTTGACAGCGATTTCTCAAGCTAGTTCAAATGTTCATATTCGCGCCGCGCGACATGTCGACCTCTCGACATGGCTCTGTCTCGCGACGGGGTCGTTTCGCGCGCTCGTCCACAACGACGAGCGTGACGCAGATGCTAAGCGACTCCTGTACGAGTCTCCTTCAGAAATTGACTACGAGAGTACGCGGAACATCTGCACTGAATGACCGCGATGTCGGTTCCACGGCGAGGCGATCGCCTGTTGTCGGCCGACTGGGTACCACAAGAAGTCGGTTGGAGAACAAGTATAGCACGATTTTAGACAAGTATTCCGGCAAGAGGCACGCCGACGATTCGGAACGAAGCGGTCGCGGTTATTCGCGGAAACAAGAGCGAGATCACAGCTATTATCATCGAGACGACAGTCCGTTTGTGCGCGACGACAAGACTCTAGAGCCTTCGATGACTCGTACTGTCATCAAGAGTCCCACCAGCGTGCTTCTCAGCGAGAAAGCTTATCCCTACGTGAGCTCCGCGATAAGCAGAGAATCCAGACGTGAGAAGACGCCCGCCTACAACCGCACAACTCGGCAAACTTTATTGAATTCGGACGCTTATCGCCGCTACGGCAGACACAAGTCCGGACACGCGGAAACGCGTAATAGGAAGGTGAGGCCGCATCGAAACGGCAAGAGCGAACAGTTGGAAGCTCATTCGACGTCCCTAAGATTATCTCGACCAGTCAAAATCGAACCATTAGCGTTTGTAGATAGCAAAGAAATCATGGTCGATCCGGACAAAACTCCAGTCGCAAACAGCAACATGGAGAACCTTAATGACGTCGCTCAGAAAGTTACGCGGAACGAATGTTACGCATTAACGGAGGATATGGATCCGGCGATCTCGGATCGGGTAGCCAAACGAAAGGAGATCCAAAGCCTAATCCTGAAGTACGCCGCTATGGAGGACACCTATAGTCAATTGGCGGCTGGTGGACAGGCGAACGTACTTCCCAGCACGACGGATCTCATCGCCAGCAAGTACAAGAAGAGCAATCACCGCAGCAAGCAGAAAGACGACGTGTCCAAGGGCACAGTAACCCCGGGTAGCGCGAGCGCGATTAGCGAGGTGGACACGATTCACGACGCGATCGTAAGTTGTCGAGCCATGGGTTGCCCGGATTGCGCGATCTCGCGAAAGCGACGCCGTTTTAAGCAGAGCGTGTCCATGTGCCGTTGTTGTCTTGTCTTCCCTCGTTCTCACCTGCGTGTTTGCGTGTATATATGTATTTAATTGCAGACGTGCGTATGCAACTTGTGTGAAATCCCTTTCACTCCCTGAAGCCCTAGCACTCCCTAGATTCACGCTGACTGACGTCTATTTCGCGAAAACCCGTTGAAAAGCCTATTAACCGTAGTAATCTTCGCTGCCTCTCCAAGCTAAATAATGCACGTCTACCAATGTTTGCCGTGAGAGTACCACGAGGGTATCTTGGGATACTCCGACTATCATGCTAATCTACCTTATTGCGATTCCGAATGTAATATTTATCAATCTATCTCCTATTTCCAATTTGGGGATTGAGAGTAACACGTTCCATGAATAACATATACGATGTAGATATTGATTATATTTGTGTTAAGGTTCTAATTAAATTATCTGACCATTTTAATTGTTTGGGAAAAACGTCATCTTACATGGTTGCTAAATATTCAAGACTATCTCGATATACTTGTGAAAAGCGAACTGAATCTTAACACTAAAAGATCGGTATTAAGATCGAAATTGTATCCACATCAAAGATGCAACAGTTTTGTCTTTGATTATCTCTATCCATTTTTTTATGATCTTAATAACATGTTGAGAGTACGAAAGACTACGAGAGAATACGTGGCTCTGCTTCTCCTCTTTCTGTTTGATTTCACCATAGAAGTGACTAGTGATCGACGATCCGAAAAATGCGACAGTACAGTCCGCGTGTCGTATTCTCGATAAGGTAGGGTCGAAACCCCGATCAGTATTGCTCCATATTGCGGCAATGAGGATCGTGCCCCATGAGGATCGAGAGATATCTCTATCGATCGTCGTGGAGCGGTGGTTTACGCGAACACGTAAGTACTATGACAAGTCTATCAAGCAATTAACAGTTTAACTAAGCTATCTCTCCGTGTTAGATGAAAGGTAACGTGTTACAAGCACTTCGAAGAAGCTGTCCGGTTATCCGCGTTTGTTTGTTTGTTTTTCTTTTTTTTTCCTCTATACAGAGTGATTCATTTTAATCTTAATAGATAAATATTTAGAAAATATACTGTTTTACCTAAAAAAACATTCCAAATAAAAATTGTATGATATAAAATAAAGAGGGAATCATCACGTCTCCCTCCATACTATACAATTTTTATTTGGGATGTTTTTGGTAAAATTGCATATTTTTGAAATATTTGCCTGTTAAAATTAAAATGAATCACCCTGCATATCTTTCGAGATTGGGATTTGAGTAAATCAAAATAATTGTTTTGTTCGCAAAATTATCGTCGATCAAATATAATATCAAATATATATTGTCATTTAAATCATTGTCATATACGTTATCGCGATTATACGTGTACATAACGCACATGATTCTCTTTCTGCTTTTCTCTGTCTGTCTACGTTAGAGATGTGCATTTGTAGTCGTTTCATGTCGTATCAAGTGCTCTAGTCCGTAGAGCCGTGCGCGTCTTGAGACGGCTCCTTCAAGGCATATACCAGGTCTAACACGAATACGTATATAACGAATATATAAAAAAAGCGAGCGAAATAAAAAAAGAAACCGAAAACAGATAAATAATTAAAATAAGAAAAACGACTGCCGTATGAAAAAATAAAAAAAAAAGCATAGAATAAAGAAAAAACGTAAAAAAAGTAACAAAAAGAAAAGAATATACATATTATGTGCCAATGGTAAATTCGTAACCGCAACTTTCTGACTTGGCAAACCATTTTGCCCTCTCCCCTTTCTCTCTGATTGTTGGGTTACCATCTCCGTTGTAATGGAATGGAATGGAATGGAAACGGATATGGCACACACGGATTGGTCACAACTATGGTCGACCGGGTGCTCGGATCGGGTGGCGTCTCTCTCTCTCTCTCGGTGACGATGACGATGTTATCCTACCTTCCTACCCCCACCGACACACTCGTACGTTCGTCCCGTGCTTACACACGTGTCCTCTGCCGCGTGTTACACGGGTCTCCGCCGACTCGCGGTGGTGGTGGCAACGATGGTGGATGGCACGGTGTATGGCGATCGGTTGATGATCGGCGACCGCTCGACCTGGCGTGCATCTGATGGCCACGTGGATACGGCGGATGTGACCTGACGACCCATCGACCGCCCCAACGGCGCCTCAACTCTGGATATGTGGCATCTACGTCTGGCGCGACCTGTTACTGAATCGGACCGACGCGAACACGGAATACCGAACACGGCGGGTCCGCGGCCTGCAATTGGGTCCAACTCTTGGCACGCATCGATATCGATACACCGGCCCAAATAGAGCCCACGACCGCCCTCCGTCGAGGACGACGAAGACGGCCACCTTGTATACCAATCCGGCGATCTCCTGGCCAATAGATGTTCGTGATCATGTGAATACACTCATTGTAGTAGATTTAAGCAAGCCTCAGGTCGATTAACTGATCGGTTATCTACGGTATCTACCCATACTTTATATCTCTTTCTCTTTTTTCTCTCTCTCTCTCTCTCTCTTTCTCTTTCTCTTTCTCTTTCTCTTTGTCTCTTGTCTCTTTCTCTTTCTTTCGTTTCTTTTTTTCCTCTCTTTTTCACTTCTCCTCGCCTGAATTATAGGTATTATATATGAAACAATATTTACACTACAATACAAGAGTAACAATTCACGCGTTAATCACGTTATGTGTCAATGTTCTCGCTGAACGTCGCCGTTCAGCATACACATACGCGCATATATAGAGATATGTTGTATACATTTATATATATATATTATGATACCACTTATTCGTACACACATTTGTGCGTACACACATTGGCGCGGTTCTCTGTCTAGATCGAAAATTCTCCCTGTCGATCTTTTCGTCGCGCGCTAACTCGGGATACGCGAAAGAGCAGAAAAAAAGATATAGTTTCTCTCTGTCTGTCTGTTTATATACAATTATTCATTTATTTCAGAAAGATAAGTAATAGCATATATATAGTACATTTATTCACCACGTGTTTCGACAGCACATAGGAAACCCGTCGGCTCGACGACGACGGTGATGATTATCGGGAAGCCGGCGCAAAAGAGATTTTGCTTTTTGATTCCCCGCTGAATCGAGGATCCCTTCAAACGCGAGGGTGATTTGGTGGAGGCAGAGAGCTTGGAGGAAGGGAGTAGAGACAAATGAGAAAGATCGAAGGGCTTCTTATTTGCGCTATCTTCTCGATATGTCGTCCTCCTCGGGACGGCGAGTTCCTCGCTCTTGATACTCGTGCACGCGTGCGAGGACAACTGGCATTTACTTTCGCCGTTTTTGTATCTCTTATATATCACTGAACTCCTTGCCTACTCGCTGTATAAAGAATAAAGGATGGGAAACGATAAAAGGATTCTCCCATATGGTCGACAGTAAATGCCACGTCCCGTGCGCCCGTTCAAATAGAGTTACGTTGCTTTTATCCCGTTTTAGGACCTTTAGGAGAGCAGCAATATTTTCGATCGATATCATTTAAACTATACGATACCGTTCCATGTTTATTCGTTATCCCGTTCACTATGAACCGCGCGTGTACGATAACGCACGATCGGCCGAACGCCCACATGGAAGAGTCTCGCCCGTGTTCCTTTAGGGTCTTATTTTTCTTCTTTTCTTTCTTTTTCAAACGCAACAACTCTCTCCTCAAGAGAGTAGCCTTTCTTCTTCTTTGTGTAAGGGGGCGATGGACAAGGGGCACTCAAAGGCTTTTTTGTCATGAACGAAAGGGTGCTTCGTCCAGTTAGTGAACGCAGGCGAGCACTCCCTCCTTCCGTGGGCCGCGAGGCTCATATTTGCTGGGTATTCACCTTCATTTTTACATTACAGATAAAGTACTGGCCACCCTAGGAGAGGGTACTTTTGGAAAAGTTGTCAAGGTTAAGGACTTGCAAATGTAAGTTCCAGTTCACATAAGTACATAGGTAACATAACTTCGCGTTTCGCACTGTCTACTCATATCTCTCTCTCTCTCTCTCTCTCTCTCTATACTTATTTATTTTTATTTACCTCTTTTCGCCTCGGTTCTTCGCGCGTCATCAATTCGCGCGCCGAGGAAAATCCTAAATGCGCGCGTTGCGCGATGTACCACAGGCAGAAATAGCCATCCGGCACTGTCACAAAATAACACGCGAGTAGTTGCAATAATAGGATGGCCTTGCACTTTGTTTTACGAGCCGGGCGTCGCGTTTTGCGACGGCCACGAATTAGATCTCTTTAGCGGAATACGAAGTTACGGCAAACGTCCGCGTGAAAAGTATTCTCCACGTGCAGCTTCATCCTCATAGGATACAGGATTTGAGCTGGCGGGAGACAGTTTTAATATCAGATATCATGATCGATGTTACATTCTAGGGATCATGTGATGGCTCTGAAGATTATTAAAAACGTGGAAAAATACAGGGAAGCAGCAAAGTTGGAAATAAATGCTCTTGAAAAGATCGCTAATAAGGACCCAGAAGGCCAGCAGTTAGTATCTAATTGTTTTATTTATTCTTTAATCTTGAAGTAGTTTTGCGACGTAAAGCTACTCTGTAAGCAAGAATATTTTGTTTTAATTTAATATATAAGGTTTATAAAATGGTGATAATTCACTCGATTATTTCATTTCAGTCTATGCGTAAAGATGCTCGATTGGTTCAATTATCATGGACACATGTGTATCGCTTTCGAAATGCTCGGTCTGAGTGTTTTTGACTTCCTGGTAAATATTGAAGCATACCTTATGACGAATTAGATGCATTAGTACGCAGTAGAAGCCAAATGTATATTAGTCTATCTACATACAAAAACATAATATAAATGCCTTGATTGATGAAATGCTTAATATAGATTTTATCGAACACATAGTGTAATTGTATTGAACATCTCGCGGTCCAATCCGCTTATATACAATGCACATGCTTTTACATCAATTTATATGATAGTCTTTAAGATATAGTACGCACTACTGAAACCAAATTTACTATTGGACTCTGATGCTATCAGGTCTAAGATATTGACAAAGTTATTTTTACAGAGGGATAACAGTTACCAGCCGTATCCGTTGGAACATGTTAGGCACATGGGCTATCAACTTTGTTACGCTGTTAAGTTTTTACATGATAACAAGCTCACGCACACGGATCTTAAACCGGAGAACATCTTATTCGTAGATTCGGAATACGATAGCACATATAACAATAAAAAGGTGTGCTATTGTTAATATTTTCTATTATCGATTTATCGAACCTCGATTTGACATGTAGAATAAGCTTCCATTCTAAAGTGTTTCAAAAAAAGCTTTTTCTTTTTAAGCGGAGAGACATGAGACGTGTGAAGCGAACCGATATCAAACTTATCGACTTTGGTAGCGCTACTTTCGATCATGAACATCATAGTACAATCGTTAGCACAAGACATTATAGAGCACCTGAAGTGATTTTAGGTGAGTGCTCCTCTTAAAATATTCTTTTGATCGCACATACCTTTGTATCACTATCGTTATCATTAATCTTATATTTTTCTGTATGTAGAATTGGGTTGGTCTCAACCTTGCGATGTTTGGTCCATCGGTTGCATCTTGTTCGAGTTATACCTGGGCATCACGTTATTCCAAACACATGATAATCGCGAGCACCTGGCGATGATGGAACGTATACTTGGCACGATACCACATCGCATGGCTCGCAAAACTAAGACCAAGTACTTCTACCATGGTAAACTGGATTGGGATGACAAGAGTTCGGCCGGTAGATACGTACGAGATAATTGCAAGCCATTATATGTTAGTATTTTGACTTTAATTAAATTCCTATATCAAATTATGAATTAAAAACAAAGATTCAAATAGAGACTAAAGAATAAAAATTTTAAATGTAGATTATAATTTGTTTAATTAATAATAAAATAATTTTCGATATATAATGTAATTGTTGGTTATTCATAAACTAATATATATTTTTATGCCTGTATAGCGTTATATGCTGTCTGATGATGAAGAACATCGTCAGCTGTTCGATCTGGTTCAACGAATGTTGGAGTATGAACCTTCGCAACGTATTACTCTGAAGGATGCGTTGACTCATTCGTTCTTCGATGCTTTACCAGCATCCCAGAGATTGCCTGACCCGCGAGCAGCTGGTGATTCTCAACAATCTCACGAACGATCACATTCACTCTCTCGATGAAGCTAGGAAAGGGACCGATCTCCGTGCTGGACAGACACTCCACTTTCAACGACACTACTGCCCTATGTCTTCGTTCTAATATCATTAATTTTTATGAAAACATGTCTATCGTAACTACGAGATCCGATGATGTGATGATGCGAACATTGATTTTGAAAAATAGTGCGTGTATGTGTGTATAAATTGATCATTGGAATTCCTCATTTCATCTGCACTCAGCACTGATTTAATTTGGAATTATATATAGGAACTATATGTAGAGAAAGCAGTAGTGCGGTGGTGCCGTGGAACTTGGACTAATTCAATTATATCTAATGATGAGCGATCAGACTACTACCCGTTGCCCGATAAGCTGCGGGTGGTCCGTTTGTTTTTATCGCATTGTCTATCATGAGACAAGCGACAAGGTCCCTGTTACTGGCACGCAAAGGCCAGTGTGTCTGCTCAGTGTAGCGTAACAGAGTCCCACAATTGTAAACAATTTTTTAAATGCTCTTCTGTACATTTTTTGTCCCTTAAATTTATTACAATATTACTATACGATATAAATGAATTTGGAATAAAGATAACTTTCGGGGTCAACAGTTCATAATCTGTTTTGAATTGATGATCACGAATGTTCTGACAGTAAGTATCGGACTAGTGAAAAAATAAAATGGATAATAGTTTTACTCATACACGTCAATAGAGTTGACAGAAATTGAGAGAAAGCGATCGAACGCGAGCGAGAGAGGAAATGTGTGAATAACAATCACCACAATTCATCGTTGTGAATTATATACATCTTGAAATGTAAGAATACAGAATTATCTTAGAAAATATTCTCTCAAACAATTCTTTTATTCATTTCTAAGTCCATCATACAACAAGACTTAAATTGAATAAGCATAGCATAAGGCCGCTGAACTAATAAATATCCTATAACTCTTATGTAAATCAATATGGCGTCTTTCATCAATATGCCGGATGCTTATTGGTTTGGTGGTATTGTGCTATGTTTATATAGCTTATGCCATTTTGTATAATGGACTACACATTGAATTCGGGAAAAGAATTTGCAAACTTTTTCGCGATGTACGTGCTGACTTAGCATCGCCTTGTAAATTCTTGGCCTAATTAAGTAATATTTTTTTGTCGATTATTGTCTTGTAAAGATTTAAATTAAATTAATGACGTATATTTAATATTGCGAAAAATGATCGAACATGAAGAAGCAATCTTCACTTTTTTTGTCACAGACTTTTCTTTTGCACAACTGTCATCCGTATAAGTTTTGTTTGATCTTAGTTATACTAAGTCTACGAAATGAACAATATTATAGTGCTCGTCAAACGCGATCGGGGATATCTAGGATGTTCTGCAGAAAACAAAAATGATATTTCTAGTAGCAATAAATACATTTCTTTCAAACTAGCATCGATATTTATTTGTTTAACCAGCAAATCAATTCTTACATCGAGCTTGTACTTTATTTGCAAAAATTCCTTCATATTAAACACAAATTCATTCCTATGAATTTTACTAACTAAATATTGCATATTGGTCACGTTTGCACATACAGTGCTAGAAATAAAATAAGCCCGATCAACAGACTTTAAAAAAGCGAGGAAAATTCATTTCCCGAAGAATTCCCTCAAACATGTATATTATTCTTTCATAAATCCAAAACAATCGTGTATAAAATCAAAAACGTCAAATTAATAAAAGTATTACAATATTGGCCATGAATAAATTGGAGGTATTGCCGATTTATAGTTTGGATCGTATAATTGTGCCTTGATAAAACTCTCGTAATCTGAAGGCTCCGGATAGACAGTTGCTATACCTGCATATAAAAAAAAATGTATGAATAATTTATATTATGTAGCAGAATATACGAGAAGCTTTGTGTGTCTTCTATCTTCTCTAACACATTTGGAATATTTATAGTATTTATACTCACATTTTTTATAGGCATATTTCATGACTGTACATGCTATATTCAACGAACATTTCTGTATATCGGCCAATGGTGGGTAAAGATTGCCGCTGTCCAAATCGGCTTGCGTTACTAAATCGGAGAGAGCCGTTGCGGCAATAAGGAAAGTCTCCTCGGGAATGATGCGCATACCGGCGCATATTGCGGCCAACGCGATTCCAGGGAATATGTAACTATTATTACCCTGGCCAGGATAATAAGTTTTATTGTTATACGTGACTGGTGGAAAAGGCGAGCCACTCGCGAATAAGCATCTTCCCTGCGCAATTTAAACAATGGTTGATTAAAATTATTCAGGAAAATTTCGTCAGCAAAATTTCATATTAAAAATTTATTTGTCAATAAATGTAGAGAATTGTTCTCACAAGTCAACTTCTTACCTCTGTAGCAATATAAGCTTCTTCCGCGGTGCACTCTGCTTTGCTCGTTGGATTGCTCAGAGCGAAAATAATGGGTCTCTCATTGTTACGCCCCATTTCCGTCAATATTTCTGTCGTGAAGGCACCTCTGATAGCAGCTGCGCCAATAATAACCGAAGGTTTGGCAATCTTAATAACATCCAACAGAGCATCGATGGGCTTATCGTCACGAGCAAAGTGCAATTTATGCTCTGTCAGTCCGCCCTTTGGACGATCTTTCACTATCAATCCTTTCGAGTCTACCATCCAAATTTTGCTCTTAGCTTCTTCCTTAGTTACTCCTTCTTTTTGCATTGTCATCACGCACAATGCCGCGATACCTAATGACGCCTGTAAGTGATTCATAATTCATGAAAGCGTATTCTACTCTTCGAATATATAATCTATAACGCGACTAAGGGACCTATTCTGTATCTCTTAACGATTATGATTATATATTGTTATATTATTATATTACGCAGCTTTTTTACTATATACAAAACCTGTGCAATGACAATGTAATAATATCAGTCGTTAAGAATTACAGAATAGGCCCTTAAAACACGCATTGTGTTTTTGTCGACAGTTAACATATTCTCTAGTAAAAATTTTTCTCTAGTAAGAATTTTTCAAAGAATTTGTTAGACTTTCTAAATAATTTTATAACTCTTTAAAAAATTTTTTAAATACAAATTCGAACACTTCAAAATTTTTCGTACATATAAAATTCTGAAATATTCTAAGATTTCTTATTCTATTTTTTCAGATTTTATAAGATTTCATCAGAGAGAGAAATTACAAAACGAAATTACAGAAATTTTAGAATATTTCAGAATTTATATGAAGAATTCTAAGAAAAGATATGTAAACTTTCTCAATTTTTCTGAAAAGTGTTCTAATTCGTATAAAAATTATAAAAAAATTTAGTTTAATTTAATTTAATTTTTTTTTCATCAAGATAAACTGAATATTTTGATAGCAACCTCTCCGGCACCCTGAAACACGATCGTATTATCTGAGAGCTTTGTCTGCGTAACACGAAGTGATGCCAGTAACCCGGCAACAGCGACAGAGGCAGTGCCCTGAATATCATCATTAAAGGTGCAGTAGTCGTTGTGATATTTTTGAAGTAATTTGAACGCATTAACATTTCCAAAGTCTTCGAATTGAATTAACGTATTCGGACCATATCGTTTCACGATAGCCTTCATGAACTCTTCCACGAATTCGTCGTACTGTTTCCCGACGACACGTTTGTGTCTGTGACCGATATACAGGGGATCATCCAACAAAGACTGCAAAAGGAATATAAGAATCAAATGTATAGATTTAAGATTAAAGAAGAAATTAATGCGAAATATTAACGAAGAAATATATTATTTTTTGTGTTTGACAGTATAATGAGGGAACCAATGAAGACATTTACCGTAGATGTGATGTATTTTCCATACCTGGGTATTAGTGCCGACGTCCAAAGTGATAGGCAAACACTGGTGGGGTTTAATACCAGCTAATGCGGTGTACAATGACAATTTACCTATGGAAATACCCATGCCGTGAGCACCTAGGTCACCCAATCCCAATATTCTCTCGCCGTCCGTGACAACAATTGCTCGTACGTCGTGTTCGGGCCAGTTTTTTAAAACGTCATAGACATGGCCTCTATCGTGAATGCTTATGAAGAGGCCTCGCGGCCTACGATAAATCAGACCGAATTTCTGACATGCCAAACCCACGGTCGGCGTATATACCAATGGCATTATTTTACCTACATCTTCTGCCAACAAACGATAGAAGAGTTTCTCGTTTCTATCCTAAGGAATAAGACCCTATGTGAGAATCAAAGCATATGAGAAAAGCAGGCCTGATCAAGCGGGAACGGGGAGACCATTAATATAACGTCTCCGATCAAGTGACAGCGATAACTGTCGTGTTCATGTACCAGTAGGCCTATGAGATATATGTATTTTGAGAGATCATCCGTGTAGCGTTCCAGATTAAGACGACAAAGCTCCAACTGTTCTTCTTGAGTTTTTACGGCTGCCGGTAGAAGACCATGTATACCCAGTATCTGCCTTTCTTCAATACTGAACGCCATACCCTGAAACGTGATAATAACACACCATTAAATACAGCACTTAAACGAAATTTTAAAAAATCCACTGAACATCTCTGTCTCTCTTAAAAATTGAAAAATATGGAAAAGAAAAAATGCAAATATAAATTTATAATCCTATTTTGTGTGTGTGTGTGTATTTCAATTCAATTGTCTTTATTATTCGGACTATTTCTACGGAAAACATCGAACGTTGCACGTATATCGCTATCATTCCTTTTCTTGCGACATTGGCAAACAGGAAAAAATTAATTGATGAGTCAGAATCAGAGCACCAGACTAGACTCTGACCTTCAATCAAAAGAAATGATAATATCTATAACTGTTAACAGTATTAACAGCAGTCATTAGTATGCGTGGGTGAAAGGTGATCAGCTGATCGTCGTCCCATTTCGATTTTTACAAATGCTAATATTGCACAAACGTTACATCTAGCGATCGTGATTCAAATATATTATGTAGTGTGTGTGTGTGTGTATATCAGAATTTACCCTCAAGACTCATTTTCCGTGATCCACATTCACTTTTAAGGATAATGACATATAATATGCCCTTGACGACACGTTGTGTCTAATTGAATCTTACATGGATGATTAGACAAAAAACGAGCTTATAAGAGCGATTAAGAAAAGATTCGATTGCATCGTTTGATCGACGTCAAATCAACAGTACTTTGTAGAGGCGCTTTCAGAGGCGCTTTTAATGTTTAATTCATTTCCTCGAAATAGAGTAAGTTTAATCTAAAATATTTTAACAGTGTATTTTCAGAAATAATATTACAAATAGGACACCTTTTATATTTGATTAAATTATAACATAATATTAGGTGTTGGAATTAATTCGTAGCGTTTTACAAGTGATGGGAAGTACTTTCATTAATGTATTTTTTAATGCTCATGTGAAATAAATAACATTCTTTCATTAAAAAACGCTACGAATTAATTCCAACACCTAATATATTGTTGGCATATGATGTAGTTACGGTTTGCAGAGACACTGCCAATGCTTTTTTGAAACGAACGTTAGACTGTGCCAGGTATTTTATTGAACTAACGCTTGACTTAAACGGAATATTGTCAATTTACCTATATAATAAACGCTTTATAGAATTATTCTACCATTAAAATTTAACAAATTTCTGCGTTTCTCTTACTCGTCCTTTAAATGTAAACTCATCATTAATAGAAATTTAAATAGATACTGTCTGTGTCAACTCTATTGTTACAATAATGATTATAATATTTACGATTATAAACATTTGTTACAATTTTATAAATTGATGAAAGGACTGAATACTGGATATGAGTAAAATTAAAAGTAAAAAGAAATACTATTATAATTCTTTTATTCTCGACCTTTTCAATATTTTCTACTAATTAATATCGACAAACAAGATTAGTTGCAAAATTAATGGATGTAATAAATTATAAGAAATGATGAAGAACGATAATGTAATAGATGCCTTTATATTAATGGAACGTCAACACTGAAAGAGCAGTATAATTTATTATCTCACTGACTTATCTCGACTGCGGTTAATGAACTGCATTATTTTGCGATATGATTTCATTTCACCTTCAAATACCGGAAAAGTGCAGTAGCGAATTCTTGACTATTATACCCATAAAGGGAGAAACAAGACCTGATCTGATCTGATTAATGATCAAACTATCTATAATATTTCTTAATCACTTTACATTCTTTCATTCTCTTTCATATGTTTAAAAGTGTTATTAAATAATAAACGATATTCGATTTCTTTTTAATTCATCTCTTTTTTAAGAGATCTAAAATAGATGTGTGATTTTTTTAGGGAAGTTAATTTTGAGTATTAAAAATTAAAATACAATTAGATTTAAAAGTAATATAAAAGGCTCTGTAGTAATAAGCAAAGGTAGTATAAAAGAAGGGCAACGAGCCAATGACGCAAATAAAAAATTATAATTCAGCTAAGAAAACTTAATACAAAAACATTTAAAATACAATAAAATGAAACAAACGTTTCAACTCCAATTGAGTCATTTTCAATGCCATCATACAATAATATAAATGTCGTTCTAAATTGAAAATTAATACATAATCTTACAATATTCTTAAAATTAACAAATAATTCTTTCCTCTTTCGGTGTAATACGCTGTGAGTCATTTTTATCAAGAATTAACAAATTTGTTAATTCTTGATAAAAATGACTCACAGCGTATTACACCGAAAGAGGAAAGTGCGTCATTGGCTCGTTGCCCTTCTTTTATACTACCTTTGACAATTAGATTTACTGATGATACATTCTGTATATATAAAATTTTTATTAAAAATTGTAATCTTTTTATATAAAGTATACATATAAAATAAACCGCATATAATTCATTTTTGCATACCGGAAATTTTTCTTGTTGAAAATAGATATGTGATTATCGTGCGACCAATGTTTCCATACGCTGGTTTCCGATAACAAGGCATTGTGGTATCATGTTGTTGTTATATGTAAATTTTTGCGTGATAATGTGTCTATCGTAAGAATTATGTCACTCTTATATAAAATGATTCTCATATATAAGACAATAATAAGACAACGCAGTTTTACACGAAAGCATTTAATAATTTATCGAAATATAAGATGATATGACGTTTCTTTAATTGTATTGTTTGATCAATTTCTGTTGTAAAATTTCTTATAACAATTGTATTAACTTTTAAAAGGTGATGTTTTTTTTTTTCAACGTTGATCACGTTGGTCACATCAGAGCGAATTGTAACTGAATTTAATTCAATAGAAAGGTCAGCGCTCGTGAAGAGTACTTTTCCATTAAGTGAACTCGTCTCTGACTTTTGATGGACACTCTAGAGCTAACTTCATCGAAAGTTTTTATCTGACAATGAGTAAAACTTTAATGAGTATTCTATATATTTAAACATTCTTCACTACACTGTTTCTAATGATCTTTTATTATTTACAATTAGATATGAAAGAAATAAAATGTTAGTAAATTTAACTTTTAATTTAGAATATAAATTTATTAATATAAAATTGCTATTTATAATTTAAAAGACTTTTTAAATTTTATGAGTAATTAAATTAGTCTAAGAAGATCAATAATTTCTTCTTCTTAAAAAGAACTTTTTATTATTTAAAAAATATAAAACATTTATAATAAATGTATTTTTACGAATTAAAGTTTCTTTAATTTACATGAAGCACTAAAAATTTTTATCTTATTTAATATTACAGAATATCGCAGTTTTGTTCATTTAATGGAGTATAATTTTTGTAGCATATATATTACTTTATATGAATAAGTTGATAATATTGACAAAATTTTCTGTAGAAATTTTTTATAAATTTCATAATTGCAAAATAAAGCTAATTACTTGTTTTCAAATTACATTCATATTCGTGTATACCAATTTTGTAAAATTTTTTCATCCATTTTCTTCATAGTGCTTAACTTGCGATAATTATACTATTGCACTTTTAATTCTCTATTCTTTTTATCGCAATAATATTATTAATAAAATTCATTTTTCAATATGATATATTATTCGTATTAATTAAAGCATTTAATGCAAGATTCTCTACATTCAGCAACCTCGAAAGCATTTTTAATCGTATTGTCATAGATAAAAAATTAGTAGAAGATAAGGAAAAGGGAAACTGGACTCGTTAAAATTAATCGAAATTATAACTATTGAAATTAAAGCTCTCATTTCATCTCAATGAACAATAAGTGTGAATTTCACTTCAATATTTTACATATACATATAAATATATTTTTCGAGAATTAAGCAACTAAAAGGGAAAGTTAAGATGACAGTGTAATTATCGCGGTAAAAAAAGAAAGTTGAAATTTGGGCGAAACATGCAAAAGAGAAAATCCAAGCCTTTAGTCCAAACGTGAGATCGCGAAATGAAGCGCAAACATGAACGAGTACCCTTCCATCCGCAGCGAGCAGAGCTTCAGGGATGCGCGTAGTCCGATTCTGATCCGGAACGAGATTCCACCAATCGGTCTCCATTTTATCTCGGTACACTCCGAACTTTTCCCTCGGAATTTTCGTATCCCATGACAAACAACCGACCGTGGAAACGGTTGCTGGGGTTCTTGACTCCCGTGACGGCGACCCTTCGGCTTATGCATGGATCGATAGGCAGCCCTATTCTTGAATTCTTGAATATAAAGTGACTCCATGACCTACCGCAAGTATTACGTATACCCGTTGCTTAAAAAAAAGGATCATATCGCAAAACGTTCGCGAATAATTTCGCAGATACAATTCTAAAGATGATTTACAGAAATAAAAAGAGGGTAAAGTTTTATTTTTTTAATTTTTTAGCGCTTATTTTCTTCAATCAACAGAATCTTGTTCCTTATTATGAATAATATAAAATCGCTATTTATAATTTTCAAAATTTTTCAAATTTTATAACGAATAAATGTAATCCAAGAAGATCAATAATTCCTCCTTTTCAAAAAAGCAAATTTTTCAATATTTAAAAAATATAAGTAAGATCATTTATAATAAATATATTTTGCAAAAATGTAGTTTTTTACGACCTGAAAGATATGATTAATAAAAATGCTTTCGAAGTTGCTGAATAGAAATTTTTTTAAATAGAAGGTAGATAAATTTTCGCATTAAGGTAAATCAAAAGGAAAGACTTAACTGTGTTGAAAAGAACCGAAAAAAGATTCTAATTTTTTTAGCTGTCAAAATAATCTAAATTACAATACGATTACAATAAATTACAACGAAGATCTTAACTTTAAAGGAATTTGAAAATAAGGTTGTGAAACTCCAGGGCCGTCTCAATCTATGAATGAGAGCTTAACTATATCGAATTTCGGGATTGCGCAAGCGTAGAGGGCAATTACCGTGAAGAGTTTCGCGAAGTCATCCTGCAGTCTCACATTCTGCTGTCGAGTTGCAATCCAATTTGCCGTACGCAATTGTTGCACGCAGCAAAGTTTCAGATTTCGCTTTGCGAAACGTTCGCGAACTTTTAGTCAGTATAGATTATCAGCTCATCAATTTGCGAATTGTAATTAACAGTTATAATTAACAGTTATAATTTTGTAATAAATCGTACTAATATTTATTTCAATTTTTAAGCTGACCATCTTACAGAAATTAGTTCAAAATTAGCTTCAAAATTGACTAACAATAAACTCTTCTTCTATTTTTAGAATAACGAGAAGATTTCGGGCATCATACGGTTGAACGTTTCATTAAATCAGATTCAAGCATTTGGTGAAAGCGTTTTTTTTTTTCAGAATCTTCATGTTCCAGTAATTTTATTTCAGAATCACGTGTAAGTTCTATCTTACGTGCTACCTTACGAAAAGGTCTACGAGTGACTACGATACTTCGCTGCTCAACATGGAAATATGTGTTGTTAATACAAATAGCGAGTGTCGGAAGAACGTTCTAAATATAAACGTCTTCAAATTCGATTTTTTCTTCCATAACGTTTCGTCATCGTTTTTTTCATCTAATTGCTTTTCGCGCTGAGTCAGCCTAAGTTATGCAGATAACGTTAACGCGTACTCGAGTCTATCTATGAGTGGAGATTATCTTCCGCACTATTGCGACTATCGCGACTATCAATTGTGCAACGCATTTTGTTATATGATACACACAGCGTACCTTGTTCAAGTGCGGATCTCTAATGTGATCGAGGCCACACAGAAGGCCGGCGCACATCGCGTCGCCACTTCCTCGTTGGCCCAGCTGATCGCGTTCCAAGCTCGACATGGTCTTGCTACAGTTGGGTTGGTTACTGCTCTGGGTCCTGCGAACGAATGCCACTTGTCTGAGCAGTTTGCGCGCAAACGCACAGCAAGATGGTAGGACAGGGAACGCGATAGAGAGGTGACGTGACATGACGTGAGCGTGTCGGCAAACTCACAAAGGGGTAGAATAATGAACACCGCCGTGCCACTAAAGGCAGCGACCTTCAATCCTTTAATTTTTATAAATATTTCGCTCACTATACATTGTTACATAAACAATGAAAACATTTGATTGTTTTTTAATTTATTTAATATTAAGAAGTAATGCATGCCTTTTTTTACAAAATATATATGTCTTCTTATAAATCTTAATTAATCAAATAAAGAAAATGAAATGAACAAATATTATAATACGTTTTTATAAATATAATGAAAATTTTTTGTATTATACTCAGTCAGAAATGATAATGAAATCGACATCGATATATTTGTTTCATTTCAATTTATTGCACTGCTTGTACCAGTTCAGAAAGTGCAGCAATAAGAAACAGATCTATATATTTAATTATATAAATATATAATTAAATATAATTATATTATATTCATGATTTTATACATACGAATTTAATTTATTATTTATTTTCTTCGTTTCAGTAGTAGAAGTATATTCTTATCAGCTTTATATCGTATAATATTATGGGATACAAAATTACTTTTTATAAACACAATTAATAAATATAAATATTGAATTTTTTAAATAAAATTTCTGTAAAATTTCTGTCTGCATTGTATAATACATACGAGACATCGCTTCGCCTTAAAGGTGCAAATATAACACGTACCTGCAAATAGGCATGGTTTAGCGCACGCGCATTTATCACGCAATTATACGTTATATATACATTTACCGGACAACAAATGTTTGATTCATCATGTGAGAAAAACATGCAAATGTTTGCAGATGTCAATATTAAAAGTTTAGAAAATCACTATCATTGATGGGAACAAAGTTCGACGGAGTCGACGTTTTCGAGCTCATTTTCGCCTTGATTAGATCAAAGTTTAAAGTATATACACCAAAGTTTAATCACCATGACTGAGCATTATTTTTCCATTACAAAGTTATCGAGGTAATACGATATAAGCGTAATTATCATGATTGCCTCGAAAAGAAATGTAGTTAAGAAATTATATTAATAAAAAATTATAAAATAGACAGAAGAACTTTTTTCTTCACATGCAACAAAAATTAATTTAATGAGATATTCATTACTGGACGTTATGATAGATAATGATTTCGTCAAGTTGTTAAAAAAAATATCGTAGCTTGTTCGACTTATGTAATAAGAAAAAACATCGCGGTGTCTTTCCTGAAGTAAAGTAAAAACGAAATTCAGCGAAACGAAGGTGACGCAAGGATTCTTGCGTGTTAAGTAAATTCAACAGAAATCGACGTGATTCGTCGACTTTACCTGCTCTTGGACAGGTGATGCTGATGGCAGATTTCAGGTTCAAGATCGGAGATAACGTAACGCAAGCTATCGTTGCTCGATTGACGGAGAAAACTCGTCAAGTGACAGCTGAGCGGTTTGAGGAGCTGCTTCGTAGACATGTTTTATATAGACTAAACTGAACTAAACGTTTCATGACGCGACTGCCTTATCAGTCAGCGGAGAAAGACGTATCTCACGTACATGTGCGTATGCAAATCGCATTTGATGGAATTTTACTTCCCCTCTCCGGAATTGGATCGCGAAAATAGAAGACTACAAATTTCTGTAAATTGCTTATCTTTGCATTATTAACATGGATAATAGATGATGTAATATTGATGAAAGATAACGATGCTAATTGTCGCGTTAGCCTTTACTCTTTCAACCGATAGCCTGATATGGTCACACGATTCACGCGATATCTTTAGCCAATATGAAATTCAGACATTATCTACGACACAATATGTGTTGTGCGAGTGTTAAATTATAATGAAATATGTCAAATATTGTAATGAAGAAAAATTAAAAAATGGAATATTTTTTTATCAATGTATGGGGCAATATGCAATTATTAAGTTAATTCTTAAGTCACATAAATATAATTTCCGATATAAGTATAATTTTTTTCTAAAGATATCCTTGATGCAATTCTTTGAGTCATTTAAAAAGTAATTAGCAATAAGTTTGATCAAGAGATATTTAGAAAAAATAAGTATTTGTTATCTATTTAGGAATAAGTATTATATTAGGTGTTGGAATTAATTCGTAGCGTTTTACAAGTGATGGGAAGTACTTTCATTAATGTATTTTTTAATGCTCATGTGAAATAAATAACATTCTTTCATTAAAAAACGCTACGAATTAATTCCAACACCTAATACAAGATGTTTTATTTTAAACATAATGAGTCGAATATCTTGAAAAATATGAAAGGTACAGAAAAATGTTTCAGATGAAATAAATTATACAGTCTGAAGGGACGCAAATGGTGGTGAAATTATTTGTCGAAAAAATCAAAAATTTTTCAAGATCATATAAAGATTTTTGCCATTTAAAAAAAATATGTTTATATTCGGAATAATTACAGAAATCATATTATGTAAAAAAAATCATACAATTCCATTTTTAAAAATGACGGATCTCCATATAAAAATTGATCTCCTTGAAAAATTGATTTTTTTCAAAAATTAACTTTATCAATATTTGCGTCCTTTCAAACTGTACAACTTTCATCTGAAACATCTTTTATATTTTCCAACATATTCAGCCTACTATGTTTAAAATAAAATGCCCTGTATACATTTATGACTTAAAACTTAACTCAATAAAAATTAAAATGTTAATTACGTTTTATGTACTGTTACAACATTTCGCACCAAAGTGCTTTTAGATGCTATCTCTAATAATTCACACATTTAAAAATTCTATTTATCATCAAAGGAAAATAAGTTTGCTGCAAGATAAGTACAAACACAAAGACACTTACATCAAGTTTCGTTGCACATTATTGGAGTTTCCATTGCCCATCGTGACACTTAAGCGATTAGCTGGGGATTTGCTAGTGAGGTCTGTCTGAATCTCGTATTAATATCGCAAACAATAACTCTCGCGTTAACATAAGCGTGGAAGATTACCGTATTTTGCTGCAGTTGTGTCAAAACGACTCGGTAAGAGAGACAAGATTTTTTTTTTCTAGAGAAGAAATACGCGCGAATCACCCAGCTTCTCGCACGCCGGTGAAATCGGCCGCTTCGATCACGAGAAGATCACGAGCGTGACTAGCGGATCGCCATCGGATCGTCAAGGAGAACGTGGTGTTCACTCGTCGTGTCGTAGCCTTCGTTCTAGTTATCTAGATTTTCTCTCTTTCAGAGAGAAAATCGGGCGAAAAAAGCGTATTTTCGGAGGGGGAACTGACACTTCCTCTTATTTGATATTAATTGAATAACAATTCCTTTTTAATAACCGCCGGAATTTAAATTAAACTAACGTCGTCCACGGCGGTGTTTTTTTCTAATGCGTAATCGATTGGGATCTTTTCTTGCTGTAGTGTATAACTTCTCTTTTTTTACTCAACATAAATATTAATTGCGTGCACTTACATGTGTGCGTAACTTTGTGTGTCGTGCGCAGAGAGGGATGGCTTCACGCGACTAAAAAAGATTTTTTTTGTAAAAAAATATCTTAATCGTACGTTATATCAATTGTGCGTTTTACCTGAGAAGACAATTTTTCGCTCGAGTCTTCCAGAATTCGAGCAAACTTTTTCTGACAGCCATTCGTCGACGATAGCCGCATGTCTCTCAGTTGTCTGTCCTGAACATCGTTATCTAATCGATACTCACGTCTTACGATAGTATAAGAAAACATCAAAGTATAAATCGTGGCAGAAAAAGCAATATTTTAATTATTTTACATGCCACGTAGCTTGTAATGCGTCTTTTTGAGTAGCGAAACAAATGTTATGAAAGACACGAATAAAACATTTATCTAAAAATACTTAAATAGACATTGCGTTAAATTGTTCCGATACTTTTATGCATATTGTGAATTATTTTGCAATTTGAAAAACTCGCAAAAGATACGTCGGATTCCTCGGATGTTGTATGAATTTTCATCGTCTACTATCAGAATCAATTTATTTAATATTAAATACATGTAAATAATAATTATTATAAATTCTTATATTGTGAAAGAAATATCTTCGTTGCGAGAATTTTCTCCCGTTACTCATCTAATTATTTCTTAATAGCGAAGTGAAAGTCACATCAGTGTATTATACGATAACAATAATAGACTCTGAAGAGGAGAGAGCGAAACAGTCGTAGTTCTTGTTTTTGCCTACAAATTTAATTCTATAATTCAATTTTATAATTTGATTTTGCATGAATTTTAAAAAATATAAATAGAAGTCAATATTATAATCTTACAAGCGCAAATATTCATGTGATATAACACAATACTATATTTATTTATGTATATATATATATATATATATATATATATCTTTCACATTTTTATAT
>NW_011627398.1:428646-481924 GCF_000204515.1 Acromyrmex echinatior | reverse complement strand
AATTTTGCATCTCCTGTATATGTAAATAAAAGTTGTTGAATTTTAATAAACGAAATTGAAAATTCAAACAAGTTAATTTAGTGTGTGAATTTTGTCTTATAATATATATATATATATAATTATAAAATTACGAAGTTATGTTTCTTTATGCAAATTTTCAGCCCGTTTTTACCAAACATAATTACTAGAATGTATCCAAATCTCTATAATTACTAGTAATTATAGAGACTTTTAATAAATTTAAATTTTTCTAAACATATATTGTCAATTTAAGGTATAATTTAAGGTATAATTTAACAAAAACGAGCTATAGAGCCTTTCATCACATCAAAGTTCCTTATTGTATGCTGGTTAGTATCCGATACAAAAAAAAAAATAATTTTTATAGTGGAGAGCGGACTCAATATACTCCGATTCTACGTCACATTCACAAGATCCATTCAAAGAAAAATTATGTAATCCGTCAGACACCAATGGTGTCTTGTTACAGGAGAGTGTGAATTTCGAATCTTTCAGATCACTTACGATAGTAATAATTTTGGTAGCATGTCAATTACAATTTTTATCGCATCTTTAATATGATACTAAAATTCATGAGAAAGTATGATCCGCCACGTTATTAAAAATCAACTCTTATTAAAAATAAATGGATAAAATGATTTCCTTATGGAATACTGATTACGGAGGAGTACATTTAATAATAATAAAATACATACGTTATTGTAATTTTTTATATGTATGTATGGGTAACAAAAGTTTCTCGAGGACCAACTGTTCAAGATAAGTCGAACTCGATAATAACCTATTTTATATTTTTTATTTTATCGTAACAGTTATTTTATGCCGAGATCGGCATTACATGTAAGTTTAAAGAATTTTTGAAACACAGAATTGCAGTAATAATAGTGTCATGAATTAATTTTTTAGCTAAAAAATTAAATAATGATTAACAAGACATTTAATATTTTTAGTCAAAGCTGTATTTAGCGCAAATTGTTTCGCATAATATTAAGAAAATTTGCATGTATCTTTATATAAATGTATAGAATATTATCAACCTTTATTTAAGTGTGAATCATTTAAAAGAATAATATAAATTGAGATATAATGTTGGAATATCAAAAATACTCCACACACGCACACAATTACTGATCATTACGTTTACAAGAACCGTGCAAATAATATAGGATTTAACCAGTGCTAGAGATGCCAAGAATAAAGCGCGATATGTATGAGGATACTCGTTCATCAAAATCGTGTGAAATACGAATAATTGGATATTCTAACGGCATTCAGCGAACAACAAAGAGAGCGTATCACGTAGTAAACAGAGTGGGGGACGTGCGACGTGCCGCGCGGCGCGATGGTTGGCTACGTCAT
The DNA here is from genome assembly GCF_000204515.1 of Acromyrmex echinatior. The sequence goes on along the minus strand of NW_011627398.1, from coordinate 480,544 downwards.
CACTTCGGCATTCGCTCGGCGACCTCAAAGTGGGACGGACGTGTTTTACGAATCGCTCTGTGTGTCGCATTAATTAATAAAAATTAGATATCCACGAACTCGTATAACGTAAGGTTGCCTAAAACTAAAGAGTGTAGGGGTTTCGTTACAATGGTTTTTGCTTTATTTCTTAAATTCATACACAGATCATGAATATTTTAGATTTATTTCATGTGTTCTCACATGTACAATATAAAAATGACATTCTTATTGTTAGATATTTCTGGCTAGATATTTAGATTGTGACTTTTTATCACTTTGAATCGTATAATTCTGTCATTTTCGTGTTACTCCGCATTCTTAATACGGGAAAAGTAACAGATAATTTATATTTAAATTACATATATACCCCTAAATGTATGTGCTATTTAGTATTTATATTATTCTATTTAGTCGAAATTGTTTTATAATTTAAAATAAATTTTGCGTTTATCTTCATTCTTTAAAGGATGTGTGACATATTATTAATCTTTATTTAATTGTATAATAAATCACCAAAAAGAGCAATCAAAATTAAGATATAATGTTGGGATGTCAAAAGCATTTCACGTGAACAATTATGTAAGAAAAACCACGCCAGTAAAAACCTTTTTTTACTTCTTGCCTTTTATCAGCGCATTGTAATATTAATACGAAATATTGAAAATTATAAAGTGAACAATTATTAAATATATTCCTCGGTGTATCACAATATAATTATGATATCACATAAGCGACTCGCGCCACTAAGACTAGATTAAGAAATCGTTTCATTAATCGGAGAACATTAAAAATTTAAGAATATATTATTTAAGAATAAAAATTTAAGAATATATTATTTTACTTCGTAATATTCGTTAATATTTCGACAGACGGTTGGCACGCGACCTTGGAATGGGGATGGCACGAAGTGGGATGGAGTGACGCGTCATGTTTACGTTTACGCGTTCATTCTTTTATTGAGATTCGTACAAATAGGTGGTCGTGTCGCGTGCTGTTCTTTTTCACATTACTTTTTGAAATCTTATCGCGAAGAATGCCAAATATAATACGAAACGTTGTACTTTGTGAATAATTCAATCATACTTGATACTAGTAATAGTTATTATGTGAATGTTCATAAAATACAACATTTCATATTATATCTACCATTTTTTTGCGATTATTATATGTTTCAAAAAGAAATGTGAAGAAGAATGGCACGCGACATGGTTACTTGTCTGTACGAACGATATCACACGAGTCATAAAAAAGCAACGTTACTTAATATGAATACTCTTATGCAAATAAACGCAATTTTTGCTTTCACAATTAATATAGTTTAATAAGTTAATTAATCTTTTGTGCACCTTTTGTTATACGATCCGTTTAAAAATTAAACGTAACTTTAGAATTATTTATTGAAAGAAATATTTCTCTTTTTTATTAATCTCTAGCTCATTTCAGTGACTCTGATCATATCTTAGACATCATCTACAAATGATTCAATTCTTTTATCTGCTCTGAATTTATTTCGCAATGATAACGAATTGCAGACGTGCCTTTGATATTCGTTTCTAAAAATTAACCGATTGCATAGTAATAGCATAGTAATATATTATGTAATATATTTATACGAAAAGAACGGTTTTTCTCAAGTATTTAAAAATTGTCGGATCTATCTGAATGATATTTCTAGATAAATTTTTAGACACTTGAATAAAATCATTCTCTTCGTGTAAAAATCCAATGGGAAAGCCATCGCGTCGCGCGTTTGTGTGTGTTGTGCTTCGGGAGTGCCGTTCAAATTATCGGACTGAAGTTATAGTCCGCGCGCGATTATAGTGCATTATTCGCGAGTGTTTTACGCGAGTGTCCTGTGCGAGAGGATGTCAACCCTCTCTGAGAGGAGGAGGAGGTCTGGGAGAGACATCGGGCACCGGCGGAGCAACCTTGCGGTAAATATCTCATTTTTTGCTTATATAAAATAGGTACTTTTCTTCTGTTCATTCTTTAGTCATTTTATTTTGTTACGATTTAAAAATGACAACTAAAAAAGAGGGTTATTTTAAATTATTTTAAAATTTTGTAAATATGTATTTTTAAGATCTTTTTTAGAAAGTGTATAATTATTTTTATATATATCTAACTGAATGGTGAATTAAAAAATTCGGTTTTTATAAAAATTATATATTTTGAAAATTATATAATTATTTCCAAGAGAACTTTGCGTTTAGTAAATATTTTTTAAAATATTAATTTTTTCTGTTCTGTTTTAATTTGGATTTTATATTCTTTTTGTTACAGAATCATCGTAGCGACGTTGCAGATGTAACTCCGCTGTTGCGCATCGGATTGGTGAGTGATGAATTAATTTTTTTATTGAGGTAACGGATGTGTGGTAACTTTATTAATTATTATATCTATATCTGTAGATGCATATGCATCGATTTATTAAAAATATACAGATAACTGTATGTATGGCATTCCATACATCCGTTGCCTTAAAATGGATAAGTAGTAACAGATTGGGATAAACTTAATCCTGGATATCTCTTTATTACATGGAATTTATTGTACATGCACTGTGAAATTTATATTAGGTGTTGGAATTAATTCGTAGCGTTTTACAAGTGATGGGAAGTACTTTCATTAATGTATTTTTTAATGCTCATGTGAAATAAATAACATTCTTTCATTAAAAAACGCTACGAATTAATTCCAACACCTAATAATATGTCATGTTATACCCACTCAGTAAACAATTTTTCACGTAAATATATACACGTGAATATATATAAATATGTATAAATATACATAAATATCCATAAACATGTATAATCATATATGAAATATGTCCATACATGTTAATGTGAACGCTTTGTTATTAAGTAATTTAATCTCAAAAATATAATAAATAATAGGTTCTTTCGATGGTCGCTTTTTATATTAAAATAATAATACATCTTAGAAGTTAAAATGAAAAAGAATAAAATATTCGTATTTTTAAAATATATGAAATACGGGAAATTAAAAAATATAAAGATTATATAAACTAATAATTATGAATATATGAAATTGTTATCTATGGATACCATTATATAGAAAAGTGTTTATTACAGTTTAATAAATGTTGTTTTATTATTTTTCCTATCTATCCTATTCCCAAACATTCATTCAGGATTAAGTTTTATATAAGTTGGTGCAGAAAAGCAATATCTATAAGTATATATATGTATAATATGAAATATTTTTTAAGAAATTCCTTCTATTTGTATTTGTGTTTCACACTTATTTGTATACATCTTATTAATGAAATGATAACAAACATTTTAATGAGCATATAATTTATTAATCTCGCTTTTCTGTAAAAGACATTTTTCGTTTATTAATTATTATTATTATTTATCTCAATGCACTTACTTTAGCCTAATCTTTTATAACTTATCCATGGCATATGTAGTAACTGGATTTTATACCAGTTAAAATAGTAACATGATGTAAGATCCAATATATATTTTAACAAGAAATATAAGAATTTTATAGCTATTTCATAGCTATTTTAAAGTCGCGTTTAAAGTTTTGCATGGTTTAAAATACTTAATTTTGAAATAATAAATTATTCAAAAAATGATTCTAACAAAATACAATAGGGATATATTTATTCGTGTGAGGGAAAATTATTCCTTTCGGATCTTATATCATTCATCTGAATTTCTCATCTCCGCATGTTTTTGAGATGAAATTCAGCAACGACTCGTTCGAATCGTTGAAAATACGTATATGGACCTTGAATTTTATCGGATGGTGATCGATTTAGTAATTTTCAATTTATTTTTATATTAAAGTTTTGTTTTTTATAATAATATTTATATTAAAAAATTTAATCTAGTTTCATAATATTCGAGACTTTTGAAATGAATACGTTATAACTTAAAGATTTTTTAAAATTTAAAGTCGTTTTTTATTTTTAGTCGAATATTTATATTTTTAATTTAGAATAAACACGAATAGAGAACAAACGCGACATTTATTCGTATATATTAATGGAATTATTATTATTATTATTATTATTATTATTAATTATTCATATTACAATTATTTATATTACAATTTAGTCAATTTCTTTTGATGGCCCCTTCGCGACGCGTTCGTGTTTCGCGCATCAAAAGCGTAAAATGTTACGCTTATTGCTAGCGATGTTAGTCGGCAGTAGTCGGCAACAAAAAGGAGTATTTCTCCTTGTTGTCGATTTCTGGCAAATGAAGCCAGAATATTGGCCAGGAGCAACGAAAGGTGAGTTCAATCTGGTCAGAAGAAAGAAGAGTATCTAAACAAAGTAGGTTGGAGTGTGTAACACCAATTTAAGTTTTTAAAAGGAACATGTATACTGAGGAAAAAAATGTGTTCAACTAAACACACTTAGTTGTTTGCAGATTTTTTATTTTATTAAATTTTATTTATCTTATCGAATTTAACGAATTGTTCAATGTTAAGCAGTTGAATTCGATTGAATAAAATTTGTTGAATTAAGCAAATCTGCAAACAACTAAATGTGTATAGTTGAATAAATTTTTTTTCTCAGTGTATAAAGATAAATTGAATATTCGGGAGGGTAACTTGCTCGCAAATTGCGAGTTCTTATATTTTCTGAATTATTGTTTATTTAAAATACAAAAATATCCAACAAACAACAGGACTAATGAGAGTCAGCGCGGATAATCAAGCGCAAATTTTGTAGATTAAAAAATCTACAAAACTTGCACTTGATTATCGGCGCTGATTCTCATTAACTTTGTTATTTATTCATTTTTTTGTATTTTAAAGATTGAAAGTTTGTTTTAATTATTATTATTTATTGCTCATTTATTTAATATGATTGCAATTAGATTATTCCGCTGAATTTATCAGTACATGATAGGATCAGAATGGTTAAGCATTAGCTGCTACGTTCAGCAGAGAAAGCAACTTTGCAATTGTTGTAAAATTCTTCAATATGATTGATTTATACATTTAAATCCATATGGAACCAAAAGTAAAATCCAATCGTATTGATGAATTTTACAACATTTGCAAAGCTGTTTTTTCTGTTAAACATAGCCATATTAATGTATTATATTCGCGGTGTTATGACACATTAATAAAGTAATGTAGATAGGAATACAAAGGTAGATGGAAAAAGGTGTGAATATGACACGAATAAATGAAAATACGGGTAGGACAAATATGGATAGATAGAGACTGTATAAGTAGGGACAATAAGTATGAGTAGGTAGGGATAAACACAACAATTTTTAATTAAAAAATTAAATTATTACAAATTAAATGACACTTAAATAAATTTCGCGATCGGGTAATTAAATTTTATTTTAAAAATAAAAAATAAATATAATTAAACTAAAAAGTATCACATAATAAATCTAACCAGTAAACTATATAATATTATTTATTGCTCAATTATTTAATATGACCGCGATTAGATTATTCCGCTTAATTTATCAATACATGATAGGACCAGAATGGTTAGGCATTAGCTACGTTCAGCAGAGAAAGCAACTTTGCAACTGTTGTAAAATTCTTTAATATAATATGTAGGTAGGGATACACATAGACATCATCTGTACATAGTTGATAATTAGGAAGGGATCAATAATTAAATAATATTTTAAATTAATTTTAAATGTTATTTAATTATCAGCATCCCGTTCCAATTATCAAATATGAAAATAAACCAAATTAATTTTAAATTTCATTGCCTTTTCAGCTCCCGAAATTAAACTTTTTTGTGAAATTCTATACATGTACAAATTATGTAACGCGTTATATCATAATTAATTTTATTGTAAATAAATGTATGTATGATAATATTAGGTACGTGATATAGAATTTATGTAAACTATGTCCAGATAAATGTCATCATATTTACTTTTGTAATTTGCAATAATTATTAATAAATTATATATTTATTAGAATGTATATTAATGTTGAATGTCGATTCAGATCTCACAATAGCATTTATCTTGTCGTAGTAAATCAAATTTTTTGTTACTTTATTGACGTAAATTATACGAAATCGGCAATACATATGATAACAAAAATTATTTAACAAGTTTGACAAATATTTAATCTTGAAACTTTTTTTTAATTTGGATTTTATTTTGAATATTGAACAGTATTAATAATTTTGAATGATTTCTAATTAAAAATTTGATGTTTAGAATAATCGACAATTTTTCTTCGTATTTATAATAGTATATATTTATTAAAAAGTATAGTACATATTTATTAAAAAAGTCATAAAGATTGGAGCTTTGACTAAATATAGTTAAATATTAACTTCTTGCTTGCTTTTTGATATTTATATTTTTAATATTACAGAATTATAAGTATATCTTAGTGATTAATTTATTATATACAAAGACCTCATTGCTCGATTTAGATGGATACTATATGAATGCATGGTTTGTACCGATAGAAAGTCGTAATTATTTTCATCATGGAAAGTTATTCCTCGTTGCTTTTCGTAAAGTCCATTTGCAAAGTCTAGTTTAGGTGTTCCGTTGGAGATTCTTGTACAAGATTGGAATTAATCCCTAATAATTTTATCAATGATTCAATAACAATTGCTACATATTTTAAAGTTCAATTGCGAAATTAATTCAGTGATATATTTTAGGGTATAATTTTCATCGCTTTCTTAATTTTACTAAATGTTCTCCCACTAGTAATAATGTTAGTAATAGACTGTCTCAATGACAATAGAAATTTAGTATGATTAACATGAATAGCATGATTATTTGTAATGAACAGCATGTTATTTTAAATCTCCAAATTATTAAGTAAAAATAAATTTAAGTTTTATACAAATAATTTGCTTATTTTTTGATAATTGCTTTAACAAAAATATGGTTACGAATGTATATATTTAATTTTCTAATTGTTATTTAAAAAATCGTTTTTAGATATTGGACATCCCGCCACTCGGAATATTATTAATTGTTAATTTATATGTGTATATGTATATATACTTTTCTATGATAAAATATATGCAGATATTATAAGATTATATTTAACAAATTTTGATTTTTAATTTAGATAATTTTCACCAAAATGCTTAATATTTTTTTAATAATATTGTCGTAAATACACGAATTTAGTTAAAATTATGTGGGTACAAAAAAATTCGAGATAAGTCGAATGGGTATCCTCATATTAATGGGATGTTAATAATTAAATTTTTGGAAAATATAAGGAGAATATAAGGAATTGTTAAATTTTATATAATAAATTTTTTAGTATAAAAGTATAGTTCTTTAAAATCCCATTATTATCAGGTTCGCTTTATCTCGAACAGTTGGTACCCGAGACATTTTTTGTACCTATACATATAAAAAATTACAATAACGCATGTATTTTATTATTATTAAATATATTCCTTCGTAACCACTATTGCACAAGGAAACCATTCTATCTGTTTATTTTTAATAAGAGATTTTTAATAAGAGATTTTAGATTAGTGATGTGGCAGAACATATTTTCTCGCGAATTTTAATATTATATTAAAGATGTGATAAAAATGATAATTGACATGCTACCCAAATTATTATTGTAAGTAATCTGAAAGATGACATGCATATCCTTTAGTAACAAGATTATTGATATTTGACGGATGCTTAACTTTTCTTTGCAAATGGATTTTATGAATTTAACGTAGAATTAGAATACATTAAATTCGCTCTCCACTGAAGATTATTCTTCTTTATATCGGACACTAACCAGCGTAGTACAAAGCGGAGAGACTTTGATATGATGAAATTATTATTAAGATAGTAATCTTGAACGCGATGAAATAGTGCTGTTATAAATATATTAATGATTTTTTTATTGCGATATTATTAAGTTTTATATTCGCAAATTAATAATCAATAGTAAATACGATCTAATTGTTGTTAGTATTTTTTCTGCGTTTATCAATATCTCATTAGTTTAGAGAACTTTGTGTTATCGTATTTTCGACGTTTTCGTATAATCTCGCATTTCTAAAATTTGTTAATTATGCTCCTATATTATTGCTTTTATTATATTTTGAACAGCATTAATAATTGTATATTATATTGTAAATAATTATTATAATTGTAATATATCGAATTATATAAAGGATGATACAATAAAGAATAATATTTAAAAAATTATTGTAAATTTTATTAGCGAAATAGAATAAAATAATTATATACATAAAAATAAAAAATAAATTACAAATATACTTATCTGCAAAAATGCTGTTAAATTTATTAGTTTATTTTATGGATAAGTATATTTACAAAAAAAAAAGAGGACCGCCGATAAAATTGGCGGGGGTGGTGGAGGGCCTCTATAGATCGTTTTTGCTAAATTATAACAATATATGTTTAAAAGAGATTGAATTTATCAAAAGTCTTTATAATTGCTAGTAATTGTAGAAACTTTGATATATATTAGTAATTATGTTTGGTAAAAACGGGCTAAAAATTTGCATAAAGAAACATAACTTCGTAATTGTATAATTATATATATATTATAAGACAAAATTCACACATTAATTTGTTTGAATTTTCAATTTCGTTTATTAAAATTCAACTTTTATTTACATGCAAAATTAAAATTTTTTCGTTCAAAGATTAAACTATCTCTCCTATGATCTCCTATCGGCACGCTTCTGTCCTGAGGATTTAGTACAGAGACGAATCACATCTACTTTCGACTATACGATTTTATCGATAGTGTTAGAAAATGTATGTAGTCACGTAGTTCTCAAACTGGATATACTGGCGATAGTGTATGTATGGGCGATTTCGACCCGATATATACAAATAAATACTGGATACAGTCACGCGATGCTGCAAACTCTTTGAAACGTTTTTTAATTGGTCAGTTTGTAAAATTCTTTCTTCTAATTGGTCCATCAAATGCTTCAAAGCATTTGTAGCGAGACTTTGACTACAGCCACTGTCACGTTTGTTACAAGTGTGATGTTACTTTATCACGAATGATTTAGTATTCATACAGATATATAATTTTTTGAAAATCATCTTTGAAGCTGCGAATAATATATTATAATGGCGCAAATAGGGAACGTAGTAAGTAAATTATTGTCTACAGAAATGTAACCTAGATTATAATTTTATAACCTAAATGATTGTGTCTTATTTATGATATAATGCAAGTAATTTTAAAAATTATTGAATAACTGAATAATTATTTAAATTGTCCGCCTTGATTAAGATTTATTTTTTCATCTAATAAATAATTATTAATAATATCTGTATATTAGATGACTCCTCTTGTTTCATTTTTATTTTACTGTGTATGTGATACTTCCAAATTAATTCATGAAAAGCACTTATTTATGCAATAATATATTTAAGACGGCAGATCAATTAATGGCTGGTACCAGTGTATTGTCAAGACCTGCTGAAGAATTCGAAAATGACGTGAGTAAAATCGCATGTAAATTAATGAGCGAGTAATATTTATTATTGTATACTGTAAGAAAATTTTAAATCAATTTTACTTAAAGGAATGTTTTCCTTTTTTTCTACTTCTTAGCCATCTCTGGAAGCAATGTGGGCAATCAAAGCCATGGAACATGCAGAGGTTTATTTTAATGTAAGTTATACAATATTATACAATATATATGTAAGAATTATGAAATAAATAGAGATATTATGCTCCAGATTTTATGCTCGGTTGACCCGAAGCTTTTGAAACTCACACCTCATGATGAACAAATCTATAAAACTTTTAAAGATACGTTTCCTAATATGAAAGTGAATAAAGTGGATGAAGACGAGTTGAAATCTCCAGAGGGGAAGATAAAATGGAGGTTCTTTTGTGAACAATTTAAGGACGTTGTGGAGGACTATAGTTTTGGTACACTATTGAGAGCAGATTGCACTGGAGATTATTCGGAGCAGAATAGCATACTAACAACCAGGATACAATTTTATGCTATAGAACTCGCAAGGAATAGAGAAGGTTTTAATGATAGTGTACGAGAAAAGTACAAATCGAATAGAACTATAAAAAAATAGATTTGATATTATAATTAGTTACATTAACATTACTGAAAATAAATTCAGATTATTTTTCTATTATTTTTTTAAATATAAGAGAATTGAGTAATGTAAGAGACAATTTTATAAGATATATACATATATATTATAATAAAAATTATATATAATAACGGATATTAAATTGATATTTAAATATATTTACCATCCTGAGAAATTTTTCTTTTTTAATTTTATGCAACATTGAAATAAAAAAAGCTATAATTTATTAAATGAATGAATATTATACTTAAGATTATAAAAGAAAAAGGGTAATAAAATTGGTAAGAAAGGAGAATGTAGGTAAGAAGAATGAATACACAAAATAAAGATACATAAGAATTATCAGACCACAAAGAATTTGATTATCAATGAAGCTCGTAGTATCTCTGTGAAGACTTCAATAAAAAATTAAAGGAAATATATAAAATTGCAAGATGTCTGTTAATTTAAAGGGTTGAGTAAAAGAATGTACGAGAGCAACCATTTCTAGAATATATTGCTATATACACACTTTAATAACCAAAAACAAACATTACAGCAATAATATTGTTATTAATGTAATATTATATGCAATAATAGAATCGTTTATCAATCGTAGTGAAAACACCGAAAACCTTGCTTCTTCTTTTACTGGAAAGAACAATGCGTACGGTTTGTCTTCTTTTTATTATTAATAATATTAATTCGCATAATGGCGCCCGATCGACCGCACCCGCATGTTGTCGTGGATGTTATAAAAAAATTAATAAACGTTACCTTGTTTGCCATACAGTAATCTAGGCGCAAATACGCTATTTTTCGAGAGCGCGGTCGACCCGCGAGCCGATCGTTCGTTATCGTAGAATAATAAATATGACAGTGTGATATCTAAAAAATCTGTCTTTTTATGCAACTTGCACATTCAAATACAAGTGTACTCGAAAAATTTACATTGTTTTATTGCCCTTACGAACGTTAAGGAGAATAGCAAGTAGCTGCCAAATTGTCATATGGAGAATATATTTTAGAAATAGGATAATACACTCTTTTCGAGCTTTGCATTTTAGTGACAAAGGTACAAAGGAAGAAATAACTTTCAAAACCCATTCGTCTGATATGTGATAATCATCGACTGGAAATTGTTCATTTCAAATTATGGATCATTTAACGATTTGACAATTACGGATTCTCCTCGAATCGAGCGGCTTTTTTTCCAATTTCGCTTTTGCTCATTCTCTCTCTCTCTCTCTCTCTCTCTCTTTCAAATTCTTGCTTTTTTCTCACGTTCACTCTGTATTTCCGACCGCTAAAAAATATTTGATATAAGATCGTACAAGAATCACAAAATAGAGCTTTGAATAAAATCTGCTTTAGATGAGCGTCTTTCGTCTGAGTGTAATAATAAATAAATTAATTAAACAAGTAATCTAGTATTTATATATGTCGAAGATGTGGAATATTTTTACATACCGTAAGAGAGATTTATTATCTCTCTTTTCTTCCCCCCCTCCCAGAAAAGTTAATTCAAAAGTATTTAAAAGATATCACATTTATATATTTCTCTCTCTCTCTCTCTCTCTCTCTCTCTCTCTCTCTCTTTCTGTGCATTTTGGTTTATTGTATCTCTATTGAATGGCGCGACCAGAAAATAGAGCTTGCCGAATCTCACGTTTATTTTTTAGCAATTTGCATCGCCCATGCATAATGCATAAATTACAAGATTCGTATATAGACATCGACCCTCAAATAATGCGGCAGAATCTTAATGATCATTTTCCACTTGACTCTGCTTATTAATTTCTCTCGTATTGTTCGAGGGCGACTGATTCCAGGGTGCTTGAAAAAGAAGCGTAAAATAAGACTAAAATATACAATAACAGTGAGTTTAAATTCATGAACTCTATTAAAGTTTAAAAATCTTGTATATATAATATTGTTATTAATTAAACACTAATTGTTTAATTGATTTAAACACTAATTGTTGCCGAACTTTATCCTAACATTTTGCACAGATTTTTGATTGCCACATACAATAAATAAAATTCATAATTGGACAATCGTATTTAATGTCAGTTGTGATATGCAAATATGGATATAATCAACATTTTTTGATAGTTACAGGAAGATTAAAAAATTATAGATTTTTTTTTACTTTTTTTTACGTGCATGTGCTACTTTTATGTATAAATAAATTCAATTTTTGATGGTCCCTCAAAGTCTTATCAGTTTTATTTAAAGTGCTATTTTTACAAAATTCTGATTATGTTTTGTGCATCTTTACGCTCTTTTTTCAAACACCTTAGAGTAGATGTGAATTACAATATGTCTCTCGTTCTCAGCAAATAATTCATACATAATAAAAAATGACATAAGAGGACAATGTCATCGTTCACTGAAATAATAAGTGGAGAATGGCAAAATTATTTGATCCTGTACAGAAGTCACGATCATGTATAAGAAATTTGTTTGAATATTGATGAAAAATACGTTTGAATACCTAGAACACGTATCATGATGACGGAGAACGATCGTCGAATGAAAACAAAGGAAATTGATTATTGTAACTATATAATCCTTAACAATGACGATGATAGCGTACTCTTCCTGACGTCTTTCTCCAATCGCGTATTATACATTTCATGAAATTTCAGGCGCGCGCGCTACATTCTTTAAATCTACGCTCCTCTACGAAGAGTCTCACTGAGAGAAAATCGATTACACTATCGATTGCACTTTCGATTGCGCATATAGATCAAACTGCGATATTAAAAAAGAAAGGTGCATGCATATTGCATTAAGGCAAATTGCTATTTCCTACGAATTAATCGGTTATTGATCCGCGTCTACATTTTTGCATTGACGACATATTTCTGACAGGTGAATTTATTAAAATGGATTATACTTTCATTTTGCAGCAATAATCTTTATTTCTTTTTTTTTTTTTTACAAAAACACTACTTGGCACAGCTAATAGTTTATATATTAAATATTTTGCATATACGAGAACAATCGACATTAATAACGAGCACGATTGTCACTCTTCTACAGCAGAATGCTCTCACATCCGAACTAATTGCAGGAAATTATCGTTATCTTAATTAATTAAGGCAACTTCAGCGTAATTAAAACTTCTTTTCTCTCAGTGCGTGTAACCGAGCGCCGAAAGTGACAACGATGCAACAGTGTGTGGAAGTAATAATAAGCCGTCAAGTGTAGGTAAGCTCTACTTTACAACAATTGTGTGTGATCGTAAGAAACTGAGAAACCTAGAAACACAAAGCGAAACACTCACGCAGTCAACGATCTCTTTTTTTCGAAAGAACTCGTCTCTCTCTCTCTCTTTTTCTTTTTTTATTCGCCTTTACTTCTCGTTCCGCGCGCGTGATCGATAATCAATCCAACAACAACAACAGGGCATGTCGTATTTATGCGACCTATGGAGAGGTGTGATACAATAGCAGTATTAATAATAATAAGAATCATTATAGTTATAGATCGTAGTAGTAAGTATTAGTGTTAGTAGTGTGTGATAACTGACAATACAAATATATCTTCTAAACCTAGGATGCACCGGGAGGAAGTTGGGGAGATTCGGAGTGAGGTGGAAGGGAGGACGAGATGATGAGGAGGTAGTCCCGGGTTGAGAAACACGAGGATAAGGGTCGAGGGATCCGAAAGCTAGTTTCCCAGAATCCTCGGGCTATACTCTAGAGGCGTAGTGCCCCGATCAACGATGTTTTTTTTTTCTCTTTTTTTCTAACACTGTGCAAGTTTTTCCGACTTTGATCTGCGGGAGGATCGGGATGAGAACTCTGGAGTTTTTTTTTTTTTTCTTTTATCAGAAAGGTTCCTGGCATTTAAACTAAACTTTGATATGTAGGTAGACGTTGGGCGAGGGTCACCTATGTGTTCTTCCCGAATCTATTTGCGTTAACCCAAGATTTTTTCTGCGCACGAGTAACATTAAACGCGGCTGTCAGAATCCAGAATGCCTGTTTACGTTTATGAAAGTACCTACGCCAGTGGTCGATGCCATTCAGGACTTGCGTTGCAACAATGATGTATTTATTCTTAATTAAGTAATCCTTATCACGTGGTCCTTTCTATATCGTAGCCTTATTTGTAAAATAGGCAGGGAGAGAAAGTAATATATATCGTTTATCCTTAACCAACATTGTTACAACTAGTCTATAGACAGCTCTGCGTAGATCATCTTTCTCACCGTGATTGATTCCTACACAGTACAGCATCTACCAAGGGATGTTCTAAAGACGTCCAAAGGACATCCCTTGGATAAAGTGCACTATGTAGGAACTTTAATCTTTTTTTCTTTTTCTTTTTTTTTTTTTTATTATCAAATACGGAGAAACAGCCACATTTATCGTTAAACGTGCCACGGGTCTCGCAGGCTCCCACACTACTAATAATAGTGTTTTTCTGCAACATATGTCAATACTTTACTGACGTCGGTATTTTGCAACGATTTGAACGATGTGACGCTTCGCAAACAACGAGTCGAAGATATGTAACGCCGACTACAAGAGATATAGCTTCCTCACCCCGCACACGCACACACACCCTCTCATTCTCCGTTTCCCTTTCTCTTTCTCCCTTTCTCTCTCGCTCGCTCGCTCCCATGCGATCCTTAAACACGCCAGCCGAGACAAATCACCTGTCAACGCTCGCAAGCCCTGTATACGTAATGACACGACGAATGCAGCTATATAAAGTATAAGTATCTCTTATATATTTATATATATATACTTACAGTGTAATTGTATGTTGTATACAAGTATGTATATATACGCATACGTATACGTATGTTACGTATCGCCGGCCTACAGCAGGTGTTTCATTTCGTCTCTCATTCTCATGGTAATACGATCATCACGAAAATGTTCCTCCTCTTCTAGCCTCCATTCACACCTCTCTCACATTCTCTCTTTCTCTCTCTCTCTCTCACCTTTCTCTCTCACGTCATGCTCAAAGTGTGTTCTCCGTGTGAACGTGTTGGTTGTTAAGTGTGTCTTCATTATGTGTTTGCTTTTTACATAAAATATTGCGTACCAGACGATTTTACAAAACTTTACCCTGGAATAATGTACTTTACGCTGTGCGAGGCGACCGATCGCGAGGAAACTATCGCGGAATACATTTTCGTAAACCACCCTCTCTCTGTTCTACGCGGCTCCGAAATCTCTTCGCGATCGGTACTTTCAATGTGTCCCTCCTCTGCGCGCGATTTCACCTCGTAATATCATTAATTTTATTCTACGATCTCGCGAATGCAGCGCGTCCCCTCGCTCAACCCTTTCAACAGCCACATTACGTTAATAATTTCTATTGGTCGTACCGTGTATTGTCACACATTAGATTTTGAAAGTAACAATTACAAATGCGTTAAGAGCAGATATGTAAAATGTCGCATTTTATATAATTAATAAATAGAATTTACGAAAGACATCCGAGACACTCATCGTCCGATTAAGGATGTTGAAAGGATCAAGAGGTCCGCAGAACTCGAGTATGAGATCACAGCTTGCGCTCTCTGTGCGCAACACACGTCCTCGGGGCGACATGCGTTACAAAGGGCGACGATCTCTACGCATTGAAAGACGCAAATCGTACACGCGACATTTTGCACCTCACATTATCTTTTTTTTTTTTTGTAAAAAATTTTATCCTCTCTCTCTCTTTTTTTCCGTTACATCGCACTACTACACCTCGTTTTGTTTATCCCTTTCTTTCGCGTTAAAAATTTAAAATACTCGTATTATACGTAAGTATTTATGACCCTGTTTTCGTAAAGGCTTTCTAACGTAAATCGATTTTCCTGGCCGAGGAAGATAAAGGAAATAGGATTCTAAGATAGAGGAAGGGACAAAGAGGAGTCGAGAAGACGCGACTGCTGGGAAGAGAATAGAGGGTACGCTTTAATACGAATTACCTCTATCGTTACGTATTATTCTTTTTGTTATTTTTTTTTTTCTTTGACGCTTCTCGACGGCAAACAGAAAGCTAACAGAAGAGAATAAGTAAGTAGAAATATGTGGAGACTTCGACGATAGATCAAGTCGCAACAATCCGCAATAGTGTGTCGCACCATATTTTTCTAATAGAGAAAAATCTCTGTGTAAGCGATTTTTCTTCATGCGACCATAATATAGAAACCGCTATCATCAAAATTGGCGCGCACATTTTCGCTTCCCGTTTAATATTTCAGCATACCATTTTAGCATTCTCGAAGATATAGTTTTGAAAGTTTTCTACTGTCAAATCGTGATACACGCATATTCTACGAAAATACAATATCTTATGACGAACACTTTTTCTCATTAAAGAAGGGGATATCTAATTTATTGTTCTCATCGATAATTGATATGACTTACGTTTTTCTTAAAAAGGAACACACTCACAATAAGTTATAAGATCATTTTGTCTTTAAGATCAGACTTTTTTTTTGTCTTGATAACAATCTATTGCAGATTGAACAACAGATTGTTGCAAGTTTAATCGATCAATTGTTAAAGAGAAAAAAAGAGGAAGAAGAAGAAAAACACACGGTAGGAGGTAATTACGCTAACGAGAGGAGAGCGAAATGACTCTGTTGAATCTCTACGAGACAACGCGAGTCTTTCTTTTCAATGTATCGCAAGTGCAGAAACTGAGAGCTTCACATGCAAAATTGTAATATCGTATTTTTTTATAATTTCAGCATCCTGCCGTATCGGGCAAGGCGCAACTTTTAATTTACATACATTTGAGTTGTCAAGAAAATGTAATTCACTTGTTATTCCCGTCCTGACGTTTCGATTCGACGAGATTGCTATTTTTTTTTTTTTTTTTACGATTTTGCGGCGATCCAGTATTCTTAAGATGTAATTAGAGTTGAAAAATCAAAACCATTCTAAAATTCCAAACAATCTATATTTAATAGTAATTATATATTTTATATTAATAATTTGTATTATATTTTTTTTACAAGATTTACAAATTGAGAATAAATTGGAAGAATAGAAGAATAGCGAGAAGAATTATCTTATCTAACGATATTTATACTTCACATTAGGAATTCAGTCATTGCAATTTTCTAAGATATTGGTAATAAAAAACAGATCAAGTTAT
This sequence comes from Acromyrmex echinatior, assembly GCF_000204515.1. The sequence continues at coordinate 463,352 of NW_011627398.1, read as the reverse complement.
AAAAATATCACTAATACTTCATGATTGTCTAAGACGTACTCAATTGTTTCATCGCGATCATTTTCTACATAAAAATTTCCTATAACTTAAAATATTGTAACAAAATATGCCCGCAGCTAATACTTCTCGTATAATTCGTGTAAACCTAAGATTTAATTAAGAGAACGTATAAAACAACGTTAAAAAAAGAATTCGAGCAAACGAGCGTATCTCGTCGATATTCATGGAGTCGTCAGGTGGGGATTCGCTACCCGAAACAGTAGTGATTAATAACAGCGATTTGGCACACGTGTTATACTGTTCGCAATTTATGTTAGCTTGGCACAAAATTGAGCCGCTCGGCGATGAGTTTTCACAATTCGATTTTTGGCACCTAAATCGCACCAAGTGCTGATCTTTTTGGCTCCTTTTTGGTCGACAGCCTTCTTCTTTATTACGTCGACTATCTATACGTGCGCTCGATTTTTAATTCGTCTTAACTTATTCAGGGAAAAATCGCGATGTCAGGACCGATTAGACGACAGACTTATATATTTAAGAAGCATCAATTAGCTTCACATACAAAGATTTCCTGATTATCGTAGAACACTGATTATCATAAGTGGCAATCGCATATCCTAATTTTACTTTCAAGCAGCAAATAGCAATTGACTATTTAAAGGTCGAAAAAAATTAGGAATCACTTATCTTTTAGGTGTTCCTACTCTTAGAATAAAATGTCATCACATCAATATATAGCACAGTGCTGCAATCACAGCGTCGCTTCTTCCGTATTTTCGTCATATATTTTATGTCAATTACTATTATTAGCGTTTGTCCTCAAGATTCCTCTCTCCGATATAGCGCATAGATGATACATTACAATTTCAAAAAGCTGCAGCATATTTTAACATTACAATAAACCGTCAGAATAATCTGTCTGTCGTCTGATTCGCCCTCTAATCGCGCGACAATACGGCGTGAAGAGGTATCGCGAACAATCGCTCAATCGCACTAATTTTTCCTTTCGCGAGGAAGAAAGGCTTTGCCCTTTAAATTCCACGCCCCGACGAAGAAAGGGCGCGATTCAATATTCTATAAAAATTAAGTTTATTTCTTAGCTGATTGCCTTGCGTTACGGTAATGTTAGGTCCCTGGCGAGAATTGCCGCGGATGTTCGTTCCTGAAGCACCGCAAAGTGGCTCTCCGCAAAGATCGGAGAAGCTCGATTAGATATACGATTAGATTATACGCGCGTTGCATTTCACTCCTTCCGAGCTACCGATGGCTCCCGTAACGTCACATTTCCGTAGACACGAGCCGTTTGTTCCGAAAAAAACCGACGTACAAGACATACCATGAAAATCTTGTAAAAGTAGATATCTTCCACTCCGATTTGTACTTGTACCTAACTCGAACTCGGTATCTCTTACAAAACATCTAGCAAAACACACGGCCCGTACACGCAATTGCAATCGCGACAATCCTCGGTAGGACCCACGCAATAAGGATAAGGCCCCTGCACTAACAGATTGCTCTACGCCACAACGATATGATCGCAATGAATGCTGACATTTGCTATCTCTCTCTTACGCCCGTTTCACTTTTCCATTTTTCCTTCCCCGCTATCATGTCCGAAGGACGAGTCGGGTTTCCCTGTGCCCGCTTTCTCTCTCTCTTTCTCTGCGATTTTGCTGCTGATTCTCTTCTAACTCTTGTATGCACCTTAATGTAATGAGGGGGAAGGAGCGTACGTACCCGGGACTTTTCAACGATCGCGTTAGTCTTTCCTTTCTTCCTTCCTCTCGCAAAAATTCCATACGAGCGAAAATAACCGCGTCCTCGTTGAAACATTGGTCAGCGTCAGTTGCTCCGAAGTTAGGTCTAACCGTTGTATAAACGCAAGCTTTCTTACATATAAATGACTTTTAGCCAACAGCACAGATAGCTCTGACTAACTAACAGTTTAGATATTTCTCGTTTCTGCCGAGAACACATCCCTATCTATAATACAGAAAGCATTATATCGTTAACTGCGGTTAGTGCTAACTATTGTTGGTGCAACAGATCTTGGGGAGGGGGGAGGGGAGAGGGGGAAATATAATCTTCTAACGTGTCCTAATCCTCGTTGATCGTTCTTAGATTACTCCTGCGTTAGATACGTGTTTCTTTCCGATATTTTTTTTTTCTTTTTTTCGAACACGCGATAGACGATATCTTAACGATCACTAGAAGCTACAGAGAGTCGATTGAATCGAAGTGCCTATAATAGGTGCCCCGAAATATACAATTAATCGATTTCTGAATGACGATACACGCCGGATAAATACAGCTAGGCTAGGTTATCGGAGCAAAAGAGATATTAATTATTCGTATCCTAGTCATATGTGTCTTGGATATGCTTCTGGAATACGTCAGTGCGACAAAAGGACATCTTCAGATAATAGGTAGACTGAAAGCGATAACGAGAAAACCATCAGCTACAACAAATTGCCTTAACTGGCCGCTTACGTACGCAGATTAAGGAAACTTCGTACTTTCTTAAAAGTATCCGAAAGTTCGCTTCCAAATTTCTTAGAAATTTGTTTCTTTCATAAAAATTTGTAATAATTTTCGATAACATTCAAGCCGATAATTATTGTACACGTATCGAGTAAAATCTTTATAAAATAAGGCGAAGCAAATCCTAGCTAATATTAAAATTTCAATTAGTTAGCGAATAAACAACTTGAAATTTTATCCAAATCACAATTAGTGGCGGACAAACAATTTGAAATTTTATCAAAATTAATCCTAGGCTCTTCTCGTCTGCGTTGTTCCTTGGCTCCCAAGTGATTTTCAATCAAATATCTTCGAGTCGCGTCGTCCTTTAATTACTTATGATAATGCCAAGTGAACCAATTTGAAGAGTGAATGGGATTTTCAATTAAAACAATGCTTCCCGATTGATTTCAATCTTTTCTAATAAATAGAAAATTAGTTATTTCTGACTTCACATAATTCTCTGAAACAGTTTTCAGTTTCATCGAATCTCCAAAGTTCTAAAAAGTTTTCAGTTTTTATCTCATTCAACCTTTAATCCCATTCACTCGTCATTATTGCTTCATAATTATTAGTACAATTAATAAATCACGCGTCCGTATTAAGAACTGCTTTTTAATTTTTATACCGTGTCGTATACGTTCCTTAAGAAGAATATCACTAATTATTGCTCTTGACACTTAGCCTGTACCATAGTAAACTATTAAAATCGTTTTTTGATATTATAGATAACTTATGATGTTCATAGAAATGTAAAATTTTTCAGAAACTATATTTAGATTATTCCAACACAAGTATCTACTTTGAAGTTTAGAAAATTACAACATTTATAATAAGCAATAATAAAGATAAAATACAATACAAAATGTTCCGATTTTTTTCTCTACTTTCATAAACACGCATTTTACGAACGTCATACGCAGAGGCTTTTAAAAACAAATAAACATAATTTTCCATTATTATTTACGTTTGTTAAGAGTCGTAGTTCATAGCAATATAAAAGTTCCGAAATTATCATTAAAGGGGAAAGTATACGTCACGTTGCTTCGTAAAAACGCATTCGAAACCTAACGGAAGGTAGTCTAAGCGTGTAGCTGGTGGTCATCATTTTACTATTATGTTCTTTTGTGCGCGAATAAGAAACGTGGTTCTTCCCCCTCGACGCACTTGGAAAGGTCACTAAGCGTGAAGGTTTCTTCATCTCTCTTGTCCACTTCAAATGTTCATTTTAAAACGATACTTCTGTGCAGTTCTGCATTCCTGACCCTTCCAGTACCCAAGTGGTATATTATCAGCTTATTATCTTTTTAACAGTGACGTTCCGTATGTGAATATTAAATACACAAGATCTTTAACCTATGTAGGATTGATACAAGTTTACAAATATAAAATATCCTCCCAAGTTCTAAAATTGGCTAAAATGGAATAAAAAAGATAGATCAAATTTTTACATCTGATTTGGTACTGAAAGGATTTATCAAGAGACACAGAGTTCGAGTGGGAAGAGATCATAATTTATCTTTACGTAAACGCGCTTGTCTTCCGCTTTTTCCGTTTAACGGTTTAATTTTCTTTCTCTTCAATCTAATTTAATTATCAGAGAATGATTTATAAGGATCTCCACACTTCCTAGCGTTTGGATAATACCTCTGCTGACGATTCGAGAGGGTTATACGCACGCGCGCACGTACATACTTCAGTCGCTTATAAAGTGGGTCCTAAAAACCTCCCCTATCCTCTTGTCGCGTCTTTCTCTCTTTCTCTCCTCTCTTTGTCTCTCTTTCGCGCTCGTAAACAATCATATGTACACTCACATGCACTCTTTCTTCCTTTTCCCATCTCTTTCTCTATCATATATCAATAAGTACACCTTCATTTTTTACTCTCTCTTTCTCTCTCTCTCTCTCTCTCTCCCTCTCTCTCTCTCTCTCTCCGCGAAGTGCCTTAAAAATTGATCCTTAACTACTTACTAATATAATCGATTCTAATCACAGCAATTATTTATTGTTGATATACACAATCATACAGCGTCTCTCACTAATTGTTATTTTCATCTTTTTTTATCGACTTTTTTTTATCGACTTAGCAGAGACAACTTGTCGCTCGATGCTGTTGTTCGTCTCATGTTTTACCATTTTTTTTCTCTTACATAATTACTACTGTACGCCATCATTGTCTATCTATCGGTGGAGAATGGGGGAGCAAGGGCGTTAGCGAGGGTGAAGAGGAGATGTGAGAGGAGTGCCTTGTTGCCGCGATGAGAAAAGAGAGAAATACTTTTACTTTTTTTTTCTTCTTCAAAGTGTATAATAACAAAAATGATTTTCCATAATGTATGTATATAAATAATTATAAATAACAAGATTAAATTTTTCAAACCTAATTTTTAAATGTCACCAACAGACTCTCGCGGTTGATCGTACCAATTACTAATCTAAAGTTCATCTGACGAATTAAAAAGAAAAACGCATTGGATTCTGTACGGAATCGATTTTTCTCTCGTATACAGATTGCGTCGTAAAAGATGGTCAAATAAGTGCGTCTTTTGACGTTAACTTATTGAAAATCTAATTGGAGCTTTAACTGCAATTTTTTCAGAGTCTTTCCAGCAGTTAAATTTTGATAAAACAAATTTCTAGTGCAAATAAATTGCAAGGTAAATCAGTTACTCATTAAATTCAAAATAAGCTTTACATTAACAAAGATTTATATGTTAACATATAATTAAATGAATCCATAAAAAATTATATAACGTATTCAATTAAAATTTTTCTTAAGAAAAGAAAAATCTCTTTATCTCTAAACTCGTTATATTACTCGTTATATTATGAGTCCCATATTTAACGACACAACTAAATTTGGGCAAATTTTCTCGTGTTTCACACGAAGGAGCCATTCGCAACTTATTCATTCGGTAAACGAAATGATGAAGCGCGTGTTGCGATCAAAATGAGAAGATACGTTGATGTAATAAATAAGATGAAATCGCAGATGTCGATGCGAGATGCTGATATCACTTCCTAAAAATTCATCATATAAACAAGGATATGCTCCGAGATTAATAAATATGTACAACGTAAAAACATATTTACAATACGCATCGAAAAGAAGCGAGCACCGCAAAATATTTTCAATTAAAACAAACAAAAAGACAAAAAAAAATATATCACAAAACTGACTCCACAATATTATTCAGTTATACACAAACATAAATTAGGATCGATACAATTATCATTATTTTTTTTTTTTTTGGAAGGATTAATTTACATATATTAAAATTAAGAGCAGTTTTCTATGCGAGTACAAATCGGTTAAGATATATAAAAGTAATACGTACGCGCGAAGACCACCGATTATTAATTGAGCTGACATCGGAAGCACAGACTAACATTCTCTAGCAAAATGTTTTTTTCTTTTTTTTTCCCAAATTTTAATTTATGTTTGGCACATAATGGAAGTTATCGGTACAGGATACATCGTAAGGTGTAAATCGTCCGCGCCACAGCCAATTACATTGGCGTTAACTTGATCTTACAACAGAATTCAGAAACTAGTTATACAACTATTATATACTTCAGCAATTCTTAAACCTCATAATTCCTTTAATTTAACTCGTCTTTTAATATAAATCGAGACGAAACTAGACGCAATATAAATATCCAACAAGTCTCAAAACATGATTATTTCGCAATTTGTGTACAGACTAGTCATAAATAAAATTTACTAAAATAAAACAATCTCAAAAGGGCGTTGCACAATTGTTGCGCGCGCGCGCATTTTTCTTCGAAATAAAGTAACAATTTTATTAAATATCGATATCGTAACGACTAAAATAACGCGCGAATTAAGAGTCGATAAAGATAGTAATGAAGAAATGTACATACAAAAAACTATATTCAAAATTGATAAATAGATATCGTCATTGTGGAGCGGTCCTTACGATTCGCGAACCAAACCGCAAGTGTGGGACCAAATTCCAATGTGGGGAGGAGGGTTGAAATCGTCAATGGGAGGCTTTAAGTGGTTGATGAAGAAAGGAAAGGACGCCTCGAGTCTGGTCGAGTCTGGGCTTGAGCTCGCACCTTTTCATCGCTATTTATCTCTTCTCTAATTATCTTTATCGCGTATAATAAATATATATATTATGTGTATATATATATAATATATATCATTATTTATATATATTCCACGTAATAATTTCATTTGTTCCTTCAACAGAAGCGCGCCCTCGGCATCGTTCCCCAGCGACGACAACGTCGGCCGTATTCGACCCTCGATTTACAAGATTTACCGCGAAGAGGCGTCGAAGGCGTCCAGGGCGCGTCTCACGTCGAGGACGATGCCGAGGGTGCACTAAGACGCGCAACCCTCTCGTTCCTTCGGCGCTTCCGAGGGCCGCCGAACGATCGACGGGTGCGAACGCGTCCGCGGTCGTTTTTTTTTCTTTTTTTCCATTTTTTCTCTTCTTACTTTCCCCCCCCCCTTTAGAAAAAAAGAAAAGCTTTTACCGACAATTTTGGAATCCAAGATTCACATGCAAAAGCTACGCAACTACGTAAATTTTTTTCACCGCGCGCGATTAATTATTTTACTTTCCCTCAACGTTCCCGCACGACAGTTAATCGCGATGACATCACTCGTGATCTTGGTTATTTCTGGCCGTTGACCGTGATTTTTGACCTCACGGCCACGAAAATTGACCGCGGATGCACTGATGGGATCACGCGAGACTAAATGATTGAGGATCGACAGAGCACGAAAGATCACGCGATCGAAATCGGTGAGTGAGACGTGGTGGATCACGTTCGATTACGTGGTCGAGAAAGATATGTGGGGGCAGGAGGGACCACGTAATCGAGACACTCGACACATGTCCCGGTCTTCGATTGATGGTGCCGATCACGTGCTATCGTGTGATATTGAGATCGACATATTATATACGAGATTCAATTTTAGATCGTTCAAGTTATCCAAATGACGAGTAACTTGGAACGCGCGCCTCGAAACGTCAAAGAGTTCGAAGCAGACTCAAAATATTTCTATTCTAAGAAATTCTCAAATATATGAGTAACTTTTATTAACTCATTCCATCGAGAATGCAAGTTAAATACAAAGCAATTAAAATTTTCTTCTCTCATTACAATTTAAGATGCCTCTAAATATCATGCGTTTAAATATAATTTAAAAATGACTGTAAAAAAAATGAAAATATAAATTTAATTCCTATTAAAGATATATTATTTTATTTTTTCGATCGTATCACAAGTAAAAGGGAATGCAGTATAATTTGCAATCTCTATAAAATTTTGTCAAAAAGTCGAAAGTGGAGTATTCGCTTTGAGCTCTTCGACTATCGATTTGTCTGAACAACGGTCTCGTGATACCAGCTGCACTTCCGTTGTCGCTTTTCTTCCGGATGAAGTAACTAAGTTCGCGAACCGATCGCGAAAACCGTCGGCGCGACGGTGTGTCCGCAATAGAAAAAACGCTAACAATCGGCCTAATATTTATTTAGCATCATCGTTCGTAGTAATATAATTAATAATAATAATTCTCTCGTATTTCTCTCCCGTCTTGCGTCATCATTTTTTTTTTCGTTTAAATATAAAAATGAAAACTAACATATCTTTGGCTTGTTCCCTTTACCAATCGGCAACAGCTCGCGGCTGCGGCGTGCATCATTATTTTTTGTTCTTTTGTTTAAATAACTTTTTGTACAGTTTTGTACACTCAAGTGTGTCTGTGTACGCGCGTGCGTATCTTCATCATTTTTCCATGTACGTTTAACTCTCGCTTCATTGTGTCACGTGTATGTGTATGTATATTATATATATACATATATATATATATATGTGTGTATATATATGTGTACGCGTTTTTTTTTTACGTATATCTGTAGTATTAGAATATGTTCGATTTTAACGTACACGGTTATTTAAAGCGCGCACAAGTAGACTCCTTTCTGAATACGTGCGAGTGTCCTACGTGAGTACGTATTATGTGTGTCTCTTTTTCTCTCACTCTCTTTCTCTCTTTCTCTCCCTCCCTCTCTCACTCTCTCTCTCTCTCGCTCTCTTTCTCTCTGTCTCTTTCTCACTGTCGTGTGTCTTGTTTCTTTTTGCAAGTGTATCGATTTGCAAGCTGAACACAGTGTGTGGCCCAGCCCCATATGCCACTGACAGCTTCGCGCGCTTCCGCGATGCTTCCGCGTCCTTTCGACGACGACAACGACCACGACGGCTCTCCACATTTAGTGGATGGGCGATTTCACAATGTGGTCCGGTGGGATGAAGTGATACGCGGGCATAGGCACCCCCGACGTCTCCATCGATATCCTGAAACACAATCGGTCGCGTCGTGAGAAGCAGTAACATTCATTTCTACCGGTTGTGTTCACTCCAACAAGTATGAGATGAGAGTTCTCTACAAGGGCAGAAGTACAGATTCTTGTAAAACGACATGGAACGTAAGAAAATCAATTAATGGCTGCGTTCATCAGAAAAAGCAGCTTTGCAACTGTCGTAAGATTCTTTAATATGATTGATTTGTACGTTCAAAGAAGTGAGACAAGATCCAATCATATTAAAGAATTTTACAACAGTTCCAAAGTTGGTTTTTTTCTACTGAACAGAGCTAATGTCTTTTATTTTATGCAAGGAAGAAAATGAAGGACTTTAATTGGTTCATTTTCTCATGCGTTATGTAAAACTTGGTACTCTCTTCTAACAGCTACAAAAGATTGGTCCACTTAGTGGATTATATGTTCCTGAGAATTTTCAATCATCTTCCAGGACTCTCTTCTCATACTCGTACGAGAGAACCGAGATAAAATCCCGACACATTTTCAACATCGGAGGAAAAGACTAACGAGGCTGACCGGCCGAATCTTTTCGTCCGAATAAAGATGCTGCAGCATGCGACGCGGAAGTAGAACACAACACGAATCTAGTGACTCTCCGTGAGCCGTATTCCGACGTAGTATATGTGCAAAGCCCGGCGTAATGTATAAAATCTCTTAATTTGCATGCCCGGTCTATAAATTTTGTACGAACCATCATCGGCAGAGTGATATCGCAGGCGTTCAACATTTTGTGTCGAACCTGCAAAACAAAGCTTACTACGTCTGCTAAGAATGCAGAGCAACAACGTTACCGCGCGACTCCGGAGGTCTACAAAAATTTTTATCACGTGATATATATACGTACTTTTCTCGAGGATTTCTCGCGAACCCGGAAGGATTCGGACTGGTTGGTCGTACATATTTGGTATTAAAAAAAAAAAAGATTGCGCAACGATTGAATTGGAAAAAAAAATGAGAACTGAGAACGCAGTAAATGAGAACTTCGCAGCCAACAGGATAAATCGATTAACAGGACTACGAAGGAATGGATGGTGCTTACCAAAAACGGGCAGGAGCCTGGGTCAAGTTGGTTGGATGGATACATCTTCTCTTTCTCTCTCTCTCTCTTTCTCTCCCTTTATCTATATCTCTCTCTCTTTCTCTCTCTCTCTCTCTCTGTACGAGTTTCTCTCCGATCTTGGTTACGCTTAACACTTACATGTACGTGGTGAGACATAGTATATATATATATATATACATATATATATATGTATTTCAATGGACCGTATTCTTAGCGCACATTGAGCGTCAAAAAGTAGCCAGTTCTGATCCAAATCCTACGTTTGCCATGATTAACATAACTATTGCACGAAAGACGAATATATCGGGCGCTGAATGTACCAGAATACGGTCAAATTATGTACAATCTGTTCGACAGTAAAAAGTGCAAAAAATGCTCGCGTTAATCAAAATCGTGAAAAATTTATTTTAAAAAATGTTAAATTTTATTTGAAATGTAACTATTATTAAGGCTGAAGAAACGATAGAAGAGGCCATGTCGCATTCTTATAACAAATCGAGATATCTTCATATGCAAAATCGTCCCTATTTAAAGGTATAATAAACCGAGCATGTGTGTATATTTCTATCATTCACTTTTTCTTTCAATTAAAAAAAATCGCTGAAAGATTAACGCAAAAACATTATGCTTAAAAAAGAAGGTGGTAATAAAACGTTCAAGTGCCATAAAGGTGGTCGCGCAATATATTGGAGGTATTTCATTTCCGATCCAAAAGGGATATGTTGTTTTTCGAATAAAAGATCGTCGAGAAATAAATTTTTCGCTATCGTTTATATCCGTCATACATTTTTCCTGCGAACCAATACATTGCGGGACCTCACTCGCAGGACCGCCAGAGCTGTTTTTATTTGGTATTGTATTTCTCTTACTGTATTAAACACGCCTAGCTTTATTTAACAAGATGATACAGGGTAACTAAAGTCTGTTAAGCATGTAAGCTCTGCGATATCATTATAGACTAATGTACATCTCAAGATTATCTGTCTACAGGATTCTATGCACGATGTAGGAATACCAGGCACAGTAATGGCTTTCCTTAATAAATCATCTGTCTCAAGCAATGAAATTTTGTTTTCGTTTAAATACAAGTATTCTTTTAATTTTATCCGAAATAGTTCTTTGATTTATTATATCATCGTTATACGCATCGCTTCACTTGATATACCTACATGCATGATGGGACTGTGAGCATTTTCTAACGCATTTCCTCACGATTCTCTCACTTATGCTTTTTTCATTGATAAACAGTCACTTAGAGTCCTGGGCATGGAGTTGACGTTTATTGTCTCGAGAAAGAAATGGAACGAGACCGTACAATCTAAAATGAAGAAAACGCAATGAAGATATCTCGCGATCATGGCGACGGTTGATCCGATCGGAATAATTTTTCTGCAAACGGAACTGATTCTTCATGCGATTACCGCGCGTTCCGATAAACCATGGCCACGCTCGCGATAGGTCAGTACTTGTTGTGATAATCCGACTATTATGTCCTACACCCGATCGGTCGCTACTTGCAAGTACTCACTATAAACTAGAAAATTGAGCACACAAACACTTATCTGGAGATTCCATTATCGATCGTCTTTATCCAAGTGATGAAACATCTTGAACATCCGTCCAAACTGTTTTCCTTTTTCTTCCGCGATTGTGTTAGACTTGGATCTAACCGCGATTGTTCTTTCGCGGCTAGACGATATTTCGACTTCACGTTTTCCGATAACTTACAGAACAATAAATCAAAAAAACGCTCGAATTACCGTGGAATTAGAAATCTGACTGTGTTTTTTATGTGTATATACGTGTTTTATTAGTTTAATTTCACAAAAACATAATTTACACGCGATTTCATGCAGACCTTGGTCGTCTCGCGTGCATATAAGGATTAAGTTTATTACCGTTACAACACTATGTATTAGCTTCATTGATTATTTCATATTGCGATGGTCGATTATAATGCTTTAAAATTCACCGTATTCGCATTTCTAGCGAACTCCTAGATCGCTCGATTGCAGATCGTTTTTTCGTCAAAAAAAAGACCGCAAAAGTCATCTAAATCATTACGTTACATGATTATGACATAGTGCATTCTCAACACGATTTATTACAAAGACTGATAAACACATGATTCAAAGACGATTTCTTTCACGCACTTTCCTTCCCTTTCTCTTCATCACACATATTCATTCACGCGCGCGCGAAAAATTTCTTTCTATCAATAGAATTTCTATCTACTACGAAAAAAAAAAAATCACATTGGTATATCTATATATACTAATAAGTTTTTTTTTTCAAACAATTAATTAATTATAATCCATAATATATTGTAATAATAATTGTAATGTAATTATGTATTTATATTTTATATAAAAAAAAGGCTGTCTTGCGACGGTGCATGAGCGATCGCGTCCTCCGAGCCTATCAGAAATCGCTCGTAGAAAATGAAACGTTACAAGAAAAGCTACATGTTCGTCATTGTAAAGGACCTCAAAAGAATTTATCATTAATGAATTCCGCCGCTTCATTACATTACACAATCAGTCTTCACACGATAGCGTCGAACATCCCGATCTCGGAGGGCGTGTCACGATAGTATATGGTGTGTTTCTAAGACTTAGCATCGGATCATAATCGGGTTTAATAACACAAAATATTCCAAACGCTCCAATCTGCCTGTTCTTTTTCCTCAGCTAAAAATAATACATCAAAAACAAATAAAAATCCTACAAAATGTTTCCGTACAGTGATTCTTAGGAGGAAGTGAGCTAATATGGGCAAGCGGAGCATTGTTATCTCCAGAAAAATGATTAAAAAGTATTTCATTTTTCTGGAGAAAGATTCCTTCTTTCCAAAATCGTCGATCGATGGTAATCTTTCTCGTGATCGAGAGGTGATTGAGAATCATCTTCTTCCTCGGCTTCGTGCAATTCCTCAATCCTCTCTACCCATTTAGACAATGGTACTCACGCTCCCATCTGAACAATCATTTAATAACACAAAACGACGAATCAATCCTTCGCCAAGTCTTCGTACTCGCTACCCTGGCGTCCGTACGCACTTTTTTTTTTTTTTCGGTGTATTACACAAGTGTACGCTAAAAGTATGTAGTAATAGATTTGTATTTATATTAGTGTTCCCCCTGTAACATCATTATCATCCTGCTGCTTGTCCGTTCATTCAGTACGGATTATACTTGGTACGCTCGGACTTGAACTTGCCGCTGTCGGTCGGGCCTGGTGCGCCAGGGCTACGGAGCCTCGGCGTAAAGGTCTTGTGCGATCGGTGCACGCCGGTAGTCTGGACCGGTAGCGCGGATGCAGCTGCGCCAGCAGCACCACCTAGCAATTCCGTGAGTCCGCCGAGGGCGGTGAGGCTAGATAGGGCGTTGAGGGCGCCTGGCTTGCTTAGCAGCTGAGCCAAGGGGATGGCGCTGGCCAAGGGAGAGGCAGTGGTAGTGGTGGTAGAGGGGGAAGCACTGGCCCCGGATGCTCCGGGAGTGGTACCGCTGCCAGGGGTTTGGGTATTATGGGCCTCTAGGTTAGCTTTCTGCAGTTCGACACTGGGAAAAGACACAAAATGTAAAAAGGTGAGGGCGGGAACGTTCCTCGTAAAACTGTGTGTCAAAGAGATTAAAAAAAAAAAAAATTCAACATAAGAGATGATAAAAAGTAAAAAAAAAAAAAAAAAGAAGACAACAGTAAAGTAGTAGCAATAGAGTTATAATAGTAATAGTAGCAGTAGGAAATAGAGTAAAAGTAGTAGAAGAGCAGTAGTAATAATAATAATAATAGTGGTAGCTGCCGCGGAGAACATAAAATAATATGAAAAAAAATATGACAGAAAAAAAGGAACCATCAGAAAACAAGATAAACTAAATCACAAGTTGTAGGCTTAGAGAGTTACGTCAGAGGTGCTCTGTGGAGCATGATTATCACGTACACCGGCTACGTGGTTCGTGGGGGGGAGGGAGGGGAGGAAGGTCTCGATCGCGCCAGGTTGCATTTAGACTCTATCACGAATGTTCACGGACATTCACACTGGACATAGACTGACTTGCTAATGAGCGCCAATCAGCCGTATCCATGGAATGAGATCGCCGAACACGGAATCGGTCGAAATGCATCCTGATCGCAAGGAGCGCGGAGGATGTACACGAAGAAGAGAAGAAGATAAACACGCGTTCGCTAGTCTACTCTTTCAGAATACAAATTCCTACAAAAACAAATGTCACATCCACCGCTAATAAGTAGATTTGCGAACGATGCGATTGTTTCTAGGTGTAACGGGCTTATGGTTCGTTATACAGACGAGAGAGACACCATTGAGGGATATTTCCGTTTCATTGCGTTTTGATTGCGCCATTCGTAATTCGTGTCAATAACTAAAAGTCGATGATCTCCACGTCGATAGAACGAGCCATTTGCCTCGTGGCTTATAGAAAAGGCAGAAATCAAAGTAAATCAGGCACAAATATGCACTCTGCCACAAGTCGCGTTAATTGCGTCATACAGTTGATATGTTTAAGATCACGAGATATGCGTATAATCGCGACGCTTAAATAGTCAATGATCGACTCTCAGATATACGTCATCTGAATGAGAAATTAGAACTAGATAAATGGCAGAGCGCAGACCTGTGGCCGACAGGAGGTGCCGGGATACACGATACGTAATAAATATGATGACAAAGTTAACGGGTAAAATACAGAAGTATCGAGATGATAAATATATATAACGACATTGCGCTATTTATATGCAGTAGTAAAATGTGAGTGGCAATCTGGAATAAAATATAATGGATTATAATTATAACGTGAGGGTGTACGTGTATAAAAGTGTAATTGATCCGCGTGTTTAAATCGTACTTGGCTTGATGCTGGTGGGATCTTACGTATTGTGGCGCGAACTTGTGCCGACTTTTTGTCTGTCGTCCTCGAATCTCATCGACGACTACGTTAGTACCGTTCACCATTTCTAATGTCGCTATGATGGAAGTAGATTAGTTCCACAGCATAATTCAATAAAAAAAAAAAAGAAAAAATAATTAACAGATCTTCAACACACCGCGACCAATGAACATTAAGCGATGGCAACAACAGTGATGAAAGCATATAACTGAAATGTAAAGATGCTACGGCGAAGGTTCCTGGCAAGGACGAGGAAAACCCTTCACATTTTATCGCGTAAATAAAGACATGACGTTTACGTAATGCATATATTTTTCTAAACAACATAATGTCAGAAACATACTCGCGGCTTCAAAGATAAATGTACCAGTATCTTGTTTTCTTTTTCGCGAACTGAGTTATAAATATACAAAATGGAAATGTAAGCGTAAATGTTATAAGCTGATCGTCCATTACCGGGAGCCTGTCAAACTAGAAAGAAATTTGTGTCATTAAAAAACGAATCGAAAGGAGGAACTGTGATACGATTGTTTGGGACTGTTCGGGATTGATTGTCACTAACAGAGCGACAGTCCTCGTACATCTTTTCATTATGTCTTTCAGTCGGTAGTTTATTTGCTTGAAAGGACAGCCAGCGACAATGGGAACAGATGTTGAACGGAGTTGTGTCTGCAGGATACTCGGGGTACTGGACCTGGAAGACAGGACCTGGAAATAAAGGATTAAGATCCTCTTCCGTCTTACGGCCGACGTAAGATGTCTTCCAGTATCTGCATACATGAACGCTGGTACCTCGATCATGGCCGTCGAGATGCGACGTCTTCTCCTCGCATCGTTACTTTACGATTACGTACGACCTGTTTCGCTGTAAACTGAGGTGGCGTTACGCGACGCGATTTCTTTTCTATTATTTCACCCAGAGGAATTTTCCCCGAAGATTATTATTATTATTATTATTGTTGGTTAAAAAACTACACGCGTATTTTGCAGCAGTATCATCCTCAGCGTAACACCACCTCTTTTATAACATCTCTCGCGGCGACACGCAGTAAAGACGACTTTTCTCCTAATGCCAATTATAATCTTCTCAGAAATAGAGTAAAACTTCTCTAATGTCCGTTTTAACTGCAAATTTCTTGGGAAGAAAATAAAATATATATCGTCTTATAAACTATCCCTCTTACGGGAACAACGTATTGTTAAGCATATTGTGTAAAAATTTTATCTTTAATTTTAATTCATTGTATATTTTGTGCAGTAGCTTAATGGACAGAGGAAAATGGACGAAAGTCATCTGTACGCGGGTTGTCGTGAGCAAGGGTGATAACAGTAATGATGGGAGATATCGCGAGGAGTGCCGATTCGACTATCCCTTATACATAATCTCATCATTAAGAAGAACATCAAAATTAAGTGAGGCAACAGGTTGTGTGAGGAACGAGTAGTACAAACAGGCGAATCGGCGGATCTCGATCATGGGTAAGGTCAACAAGAAATCACTCTACGCCAGCGACACGCGTCACCACCAATTTGGCGAGCAGTGTCGGCAAAAATGCGGGAAAAATAAATAAAAATAAATAAATAAATAAAAAGAGATGAAGGGGGAAAATACATCGCGATCCACTGTAAAACGTAGCCGGGACGAGTTCGACTGCTTTCTATTGAAAATGGATTTCGGTGACACAACCGAAAGCCGAACCTTGGACGAACCTCTTGGAATGGCTTCCTGTCGGTCCGAAGGTTGACCTTCGGTTTGATAGGCTTAAGGAATATAGGAATACAGACCACGTAGTACTCACCTCATGTTGATGAGATATTGTGCCAACGCTACGGCGTCCGGATTCCCGGTTATGGTGATCGTGCGGTCCGTTGCTCCGCCCTCCCTCTCCTCACAGTTGCTGATTCGGATCATGGCGCCGGAGATCTGACGGATCTCGGCGATCTTGGTACCGCCCTTTCCAATGATGCAACCGATCAGCTCATTTGGCACGGTCATCTCATGTGTCTGATTGTTCGCCGCCGGTTGCTGCCTGTTCGTGTTGTTCGTACGCAGCTGGCTTCCAGCCAATGCAGCTAACGCTATGCCATCAATTGCGCAAATATTAGAAAAGTTTCTTCCTGAATTTTGGTCGTAATGAAAAGTTCACGAAAGAGTTTTCCTTTATAAAACTAGAAACCAATGAGGCAACTGGAAGAAATACGTTTGTATAAGGCTGCTTCTATAAATTAGTTACATCAAAGTTCAATTGTGGCTTACTGATGCTATCTACTCTTCTTTCCGTTCTACTCTAGAGCTCCAATAAACTTTAACTAATGTTTGTGAGAACAGTTCATAGATAAATTTAACTTCTCATTGCGGTATACGAACCTGTATTAACATAACTCTTAGTCGATAAAGTTCGTTCACGCAGGAAAAATTTATTGCGATACCATATTATCAAAATAGTTTTGAAAAAATTGATTTCCAAATTTGAACAGACAGTCTACTGTCAATTGCCTCGTAAATTGTGTTAACAATCGTAAAAAATGTACAAAATTATAAATAATTTTTAAAAATATATTAAAATAGTTGAGAAAATCATCAGTTCGAACATGTAAATTTGTTTCTTGCGAAATGTAACAGTCGCGAGACTGATACCATTCAACATCATACAATTCAATACATACCACAATGGAAATAAAGAAATACGATAAACGAGTGTATTAATCTCTTCTACATAATTTTTTGCGAGACAGAGAACAACATCAACAGGGTACGATTGCCGACCTACAATTTCTTTAAAGACATGTATTGACTTACCTGCTGGATTAAGACCACCCGTGTTTGCCGGTGTGGCAAGACCTCCAAGGCCTAAGGCTGCTAGTCCAGCCAAAGGATTGCTGCCCAGTTTGCCCATCTGTAACAACGACGAAGAGATCCATCGTTCAAAAATGGGGGAGGGAGGGGCGGGGAGTCCGCGTCGAACAATCACTCGGGGTGTGCTTAAGAGGAGGGGTTTACGACGACACCGAGAAGTATATCTATATATGCTTGAACATGTTCGCCACCTCGCGCATCACGCTCGAGAATTTCCAATTGCGAGCAAGAATTCTTAGCTCAGGGGCAGCCTCGCTGAGAGAGAACGTTCGGTTCTACGTAATAAGGGGGACAGGTGATATCCTTCACAATCGACAATTTAATTAGATCATCCCGGATTCATTACGTCGTGACATAATCAACGCCTCGTCCCGACTTCCTGGGACCGGTCCGACGGCTTCCTCATAACGGGTTCTACGATAGCCATTCGAGCGTACCGTTTTTAATTACATATATCGACCTTAGAGCAAAGACTTCAATGTCGTAAATAGATAAAGTTTGAACGATGTTTGTTCTTACTTTCTCTTATGTGAAAAGTTTACTAGAATGTTAAATTTATCTTCGCGTATCAGTGTATATTATCTTTCCGTGTCAATAAATTATTATTAATTCGATATAGGAACTATTGTAAAATAGATCAAGATTCGAAAAGACATTCTAGTAACAACTAATATCTAAGAGAAGATAAGATTAAATTCCAATACTTGTACAAATTCCATTGTTCAATTTTTAAGCGTTTTGAAGCCTTGGCCGTATCGCTGTACTCGATCTATTTTTGAAAATACTCTAAATTTCGTTTTTTTAACAACAAATAATCCATCGAAAAGATTCCTTTGCTTCTGACGTCATAATGTATGCAGAAATTCAAGTAGAACCGTGTCTACCAGTCGCCTTAAGCAGTCTACAACATTCCACGCGTTTATCGCAAAAATATAAAATCTCGCGTACCTCTGAAATGCATTAAATTTATAAACGGCAATATATCCCGGAAAATTGCTCTGGCAGGATAAACGGTACACAGAATGGCTGTCGATAAGCTAAACTATTTCGAATTGCGTTTCGAATTGCATTACTTCGAAAATCGTGGCAGAAATTACTTAGGGACAGCTTGATGAGGAAGGGGCGCTCAGAAATTACAGAAAGAGAGAGCGAACGAGCGCGGAGAGAAGAAGGATGTCTATATCCTTGTATTTTCGCGATACCATTAAATCGCGCGAAATGTAACGCTGCAATTCTCTTTGCACCTACCGTTTCCACGTTATATAAATACTTACATGAAGTTTAGCGTCAGTTTATTTGCACCGACAAAGATTTTATCGCATTTCATCAAGTATAATCCACTACGATCCTATTAACGGCATGTTGCAGTTACTATTGTAATCAGAAGATGACTAAGTATTCTAATAGTTAGTCATAAATTATTTTGATTGGCTGTAATAATTATTTAGTAAACATTAAAATAAGCTAATCGTTTGAAGCAAATACAAAACGTTTGAAATTGTATCTAATTACTAGTAATGATATATTCTATTTTTATTTTCAAAAAGGATGAAATGAAAGGTAGATAGGAAGGATGGGATGTATGTATGTATCTTAAACGAGTGATAATACTTCATTCTCTATATCACTGTTGTCAACTAAACTAACTTATGTGCCAAATTTCTAAGCGCTGTATGAAACATGTCTGAAATTAATATATATTAAGGTAATATCTACATATACATATATAGATATGCATTATTAATATACATTATCTTAATATATAAGTTTATATTGTATAATATTTCTAAAATTATTCATATTTCCCATGGCAGTACATAAATCTATAACTGTTTACAGCTATAATCGTAAAATATATCTTTTGAAGTATTGATTTTAAATTAGTATTAATATATATATATATATATATATATATATAAAATTTCTAACGTCAATAGTTAATGACAACCGACAAATACTCTAAATTTGCTGAGTTTTTCAATCGTTCGTTTATCGGATATATTTTCAGTAATTGGAAATTCAAGAAAAGGAGTTTGGAATGTTTACAATCAATAAATTATCTGAAAAATATTAAGGGTCTATTCACGAATATGTAAACGCCTCGTCTCGTAGACAAACCGTTCCGACGTGATCTCTCAAATGTGCTTAACTGGTGGAAACGTAACAGGGCAGCCCACCCTTACACGAACTCGTCGCTGACTCTTAGCTTAAAGAGTGCCGGAAGCCATGCTATTCTAAACAGGACGCCAAGAGGACAATGAGCAACTCAGGATGGAAGTGGAAAAATGAACAAAACATAGCGCGACAAGAGCGATATTAAATGCGTGTACACGTATTTATGCTCGCGTAACTTATCTTTCATTTCTCACAAAATTGAAGTTAAACAAAGGTTTACGTACATATAAATAAATGTAATTGGTATACTAAACAGATCAGCGTATCGAAAATAATTTATTTAAAAAACACCCAATAGTTTGAAAGAAATTAATATTTTTCAAATATTTTTTTATTTCAATTAAAATATTCGAATTCATCTGGAAAATATACTATGTAAAATTTGATTTAAATTTCATATTGTTATTATTTTTATTATTTCTCTTAATTTGAATCAAAACTTGAACTTCCTAAAATCATAATAAAAAAAGTATATTTAACCATTTCCACAGTTTTATTAGCAATTTAAATAAGCCTCGTAAATAATTTTAGATCTATTAAAAAAATATTTTTTAAATATAAATTTAATAATATGATATATATAATTAAAATAAAATTCCACAAAACTGAAATTGGACAATTGTATTTCATATAAAAAGCGAGAAATAAAAGAAACAATCACGCGAAAATTAAATTGGAATTTTAAATACGTTTTTTTTTTCCTACATTCTCAATTGAATCTTAAAGGAAGTCAATTTTAAAAAGGTTGTGACCGGATAAGGGAAGTCAATTTTAAAAAGGAGAGCAGGAAACGATTTCTTATGTGAGACCGTGTAGAGATAAACAGAAATAAAAACACAAAATCAGAGACAGTGTATCAGGAGAAGAAGCGAAGTAGTAACCGTGTACTGTAAGCCGTAAGAGTTCATCAAGCAGACTGAGAAACTGAGAAAGTATTAAAGATGGGATCGTGAAAGTAGATATAAAGCGCAATAGTAATAATATATCTAGGTAATCTACCTCTTTTCGTGCCACGCATGCATGTCCTTGTTCGTTTGTGATTTTGTCATAATTTATTATTTATTTATCGCTTCTACAAATTAACCCCACCCTTTCAGCCACGTCTCTCGAAGTTAACGGACAATAATCGAATTGGAAGAAAGGAAAATAAAAAACATAAAACAAAACAAAATAAAAAAATTGGTCAAACCGTAATATATCTATGGATAATGGGATGTATTATGGTATAGACACGTTTCTTTTTTATTGCGCATTTTGTGTTCGTTTGTTTCGTTTCCGGGTAGCAAATCGGACTCGAGGAAGTCGGGCTCCGTGTCGGACGTCGGTCGTTGAAGAGCGCACAGAAAGAGAAGATAGGACAGAAGGTGAGACACGATGACACGTCATCCTGATAATGCTTTATGAAAATATTTACATGATTGACCTCAAAAGTTTCGCCATAGAAGGTAAAAAAGATTCGACAAAAAAGATAACAATTTTCTATTTATAAAAATACTTTAAGAAAAATAAACGTGTTTTAATACAAATCGACAAACTGGAAGAAATAGGCCATTAATTTTTATCTATTTTAGTGTAACATAAAATTTAATTTATATTTACGTTTTCAAAGCGAATGATAAAATTTACCAGAATTATATAATTATTATTAAAAGGCAAAAGATTGAAACATTTGATCTGGTACTCTGTACTCTCATATTCTGATATTGATATCCGAATATGAAAACACAAAAAGCAACCTTTTTACTAAATTAAAATATCAACCAAGTTTATACAAATATATCAAAAAACATAACAAACTGTCATAATTAAAATATTGAAACAGCATATTCGACTGATAAAACTTCCTATCGTGTCTCGAGAACAATTCAATTGATCATACAGACATTTATCAGAGTGACGTTTCATGGCATCTGCCGATCGATCGGCCGGATGAGTGGATTTTTAAAGCACTACCATAGTAGCCTGGAATTAGAGCGTCGGCTATTTGGTGATTTGGCCTCCTCATTGATCGCAAGCCGTTCGTTGAGACTTGTAGCAGTAACATCTGGGACCTTCTATACGTCTCTCTCTCACTCTCTCTCTGACCGAATCCAACGACAAGCCATGACAAATCCATTGTGCGACCCGTGAGCAAGCATTCATGCTAAGCAGGCCCGATCGTTTGGCGCGAGGCTCGGAACAAATCCCCATTTTGCCTCCAAGTTCCTTCCGAGAGAGCGCACAAATTGCTGCTCTCGGACGATGATCGTATCGAGAAAACTGGGCATTTATCTGCTTGATGCAGTACGTCTGCCGAATACATATTACAGAGACCGATCAATTCTAATGTGCATATCCTGTATTTTTCTCATCTAAAAATAGATGTGAACGATAGGAGATAAAGATAGATTATACATAAAAGAATAGAACAATTAATTGGTAGTTCAATACGATCATCAACGGAACGATATAAATGCAGTGCACGATTAAAATTTTCAGATACCAAGTTTTAGATAATTTCAAATTTCACTTGAATTTACAATATTTGTATTGTCATTAAAAAAGACAATACAACGCAAATCGATTAATATAAAATAAGATCGATTAATAATATTGAATAAGAATAATCAGTTCCATTTTATTAAATTTTGTCAATCCAGTTCTCTTAGAATTGAATTGATAAGAATCGAATTCAATTGCGTAAATATAATTATTCATTAAAATCAAACATACTAACGCGAACTTCATTACTTCAACCTGATATCGGAGCTCATGTTACGTCGTACAATTGTACTCTTTGTACATAGCATGCATCTTAAAATTTCTCTATGCACTGTGAAGGACGGTAAGCAATATTTAAGGTGATCAACCCACTACCAAATGCAAGCATACACAAAGGAGACACGAGTACATACAGATTCAGGTTGAGCTTGTTAGAAGCGTCGGTGAACATCTATAGAATTTAGAAAAAAAAAATAATCCAAAGAGGAAAGCATGCACGTAACAGCTCATACGGATATAAAGCAAAGCTGGAAAATCTCGCGTGACTTCGCTATCATAAAATTATGAAAAGATATTTGTTTATTCTAAAAATATGAAAAAACAAGCTTTCTCATCACTATTATTAAAATATAATTTATAAAAAATTCAACTAACGAAATACATCGTGAACATTTCGTATTTCTGATGTGAGAAACCTTCCAACACTGAATGGCAAAGTAATTCTGATGTAATCATGTTGAAAGTTGTTATTAAATATAATTACACGTGCTTTATTTCGTTCCATGTTATGTTTAATTAGATGTTTCTGCAGTCGAAGTCACGCGACTAGAAAATGTTTGAAGGTATGTACGGTCAGAGCCTAATCGTGCGACAGGATCCTTTCGATCGCATCTTCAAGCAATCGAAGATAAGAATATTGTGACATGAATATTCCTGAATAGAAAGCTCAAAACCGTACAGGGATATCGAGCAGAAAAGCTATGATGCATATATGCGGAGGGAGACAGAGGACAGCAAAGAGTTTCAAGAGGGAAAGGATCAAGTGACCTAGATAATAATGAAATATATTGATAAATTGTGAGCTGCCACGACATTTGGTGAAAATTGGAATAATCTCGAATCCAGAATTACATTAAAGTCAGTGCAAATTCTCACTAATACATTGTTTACAAAATAATTATAATGATATACGCAAACATTTCAATATGTCTAAACATTATTTTTTTATTAATAAAATAAAAAAAAATGATTTTTAAAAC
Source organism: Acromyrmex echinatior (assembly GCF_000204515.1). The sequence goes on along the minus strand of NW_011627398.1, from coordinate 439,733 downwards.
ATGATATAAGATATATATAAGCATTATATAAACTGTTATTTCAGCTTCGAACGTAATATAAATATTTAATATATTTCGAAACAATTTCTAAAATGTTTCATTTGTAATTTAAATATAAAATTTATCATAATAACCACTTTTCACTACAGCCAAGATTCAATATAGCAAAAAAAATTTAATAAAACTAAATTACAAAAAAGATCAAGGATCGCGATTAAATAAAAGCATCACATTAATCCATTTCTCACAATCACGCTCTTTTATCTTTAACGAAAACTACTGTTCAGTCACTGTTGCAACAAACAAGTAACTACACGCTTGACCATTCATTTATCTATAAAACTTTCTACCCTCCGATTGCGCATTAACTTAACCGCAAATTAATCCCACTAACACCATGAACAAGTGTAGATTCATTACGCAAGTGATTTCTCTTTCTTAACTATTATACAAAAAAACATAATAATATATAGATATGAAAACTACAAATAAGAAATTTTTAGCTGCGTTAATATTAGCCTTTCAACATATATTCAGACGTTTCTATTTAGATTTTTAGTTAGATTTATCTAGTTTTTTAAAGAAACAACTTCGAACGTACTATTTTCCCCATCCGACTCTCTTTCTTCGTAATCATTCCAACGTAAAACCATCTGCCGAGGTTGCCAATTTGAAATTTTGCCGGATATATTAAGGATCGCGTACAATAAGGAGACACTGAATCGGGAGGGTGTATTGATTTTTCGGACAAGTAGAACGGAAATCCATCGTATGTATATTGTTACCCGGGAGATATGTGGTAGCCAGGTTGGTGATCAAGAAGGGGTACGGGAGAGGGTGGAGCACGAAAAACAAAAGACTTACGGCGTCTGCCACGAGGTGTGCGGGCGGGAGGGCTGCCTGCAAGTGTCCACTCTTCAGCAGGGGGTCGGCGAGGCCTGCCACGCTGGCGTGTAAGGGGCTTGGGTGGAGAGGATGATGTGGGGTTGTAAGATGGGCCGTGGATAGGAGCGGGTGCCCGTGAGAAGCGGCGAAGGCCGAGGATGAGGGGTGGGCCGCGAAGGGCGAGGTCGTCAAAGTTTGGGTATTCAGCGAGGGCGGGGTGGGCCCGGCAGCGGGCGCGGGCAATGGTAATACTGTACTTACGTCCGAGTGGGCGGGCACCGCGTAATTACCCTGGATGGTGTAGGCTTGCCCACCAGCCAGGATCACTGGCCCACCGACTTGGGGTTTGGGGCGATAAGGGATCGTGGCACCTTTGGGAGGGGACTGAAACAGAAAGAAACATACGCACGAGTGTGAATACGCCGATCGAGTTATTACATTTGGTACAGCATTCGCGTTATCGCATCAAAAGATGGCTCTTTTATCCTATTAAAGTCCAAAAATGACACGATGTGAATAAAAAAAAGAATTACTTTAGCGTCGAAAACTTCGTTTACAGCTGCAGCTACATATACTGCATTTCTCTGAAGAAACTTATAAATAATGAAAAAAATTCAAATTATTGTTATGAATACTAATTTAGTCTGAACTTTAGTAGGTTAATCCAACTCGTCATAATTCAATGAAATTATTTAAATACGTGCAATCTTTTCTTTTCAAGATCGATATGATAAGTATTGCTTTTAAGTCTCGATCGTTAATGCTTACTATTTATTAACAGATTAATAACTATAAACTGTATTTCTATACCTATATGTTCAACAAAATTAATAGCACGCTTATGAACGATTATGTAGGTTGTTTCCGGTTATAATTATTACAAACAGTTTATACAGAGTCAAGTACTAAAGTGAGAACTATAACACTTAGAATGATCGATCGTTATGACGTCGCAAAACGATGGTACGTACCTCTAGCATAACGCAGCAAATATGATATATGCATTGCGTGATTGCCTCGCTGGTACCGGATATGGTCACTGCACGTTCCGTCGAATTAGGCAGCATCTCGGAAGCGACTTGAATGGAGGCGCCAGTAACCTCCCGAATTTCTTTAATCTTGGAACCACCCTTGCCGATCAGGGAGCCGCATTGCGAAGCAGGGACAATCAGTCTGAGTGTGATGGGCGGCCTCGATACACCACCGCCACCTCCGGCACCGCTACCCGGAACGTCGTGGAACTGAGAGCACCACTCCTCGAATTTCTTGCATATCAGCGTGAACGCCTTGAAGATCGAGTTCGTCGGCCCGGTGACAGTCACTATTCGTTCCGGACAGGAACCGTCGGAGATATTGATTTTCGCGCCGGACTGCGTTGGACGAACGGAAAAAAAGTATTACCGATCATGGGTCTTCATATGCATGTATATAAAGCTATTTTCAGCTTCCAATATTCGATAATCAATGCCTGCTATCCTGAGAGGTCAAGTTAGTGTGTATTAGTGAGAAAATGATTAAAGTAGAAAACAAATTTAAAAGACTTGTAAATGTAATTTGTCCTTGATAGCTGAAATCGATCGTAGACAGTAATAATTTACATGCTTTCACGTAGAATATCATCTTACGATACGTGATGCGGTTACACAACAACTCTTTTTTTTCATTATCGGATGACGTATTTCGTCTTCAAGAATTAATACTTACTTCTTCCCGGAACCTCTTGACAATCTCTCCTTTTTTCCCAATAATGCTACCAACTTCCTGCAATAAAATAAAAATATTACGTTAATTTAAATATTACTTTTCGTATTGATAAGATTGTATTGTATATTAAATTCAATAACACAAACACACATACGCTTGACTACTTATGTTCTGAATAATACGGAAATTGTTAACAAATCTGTTGATGAAACGAAATAGCGCGATATTGTTATTTATTATATTGTATAATAAAAACATAATTGGTGCAACACAATTATATATCAGTTGTCAATCGATAATGATAGAATATATGTTCAATATGTGTTCGCGAACAGATGTAGAATTTTGCTAAATTAAATATATTGATATCATTCATTTTTGATATATCAGTACGTTATGCATAGAAAGAAGTAACTGTGACATATATGCGATAAATGACATAATTGGCACGCGAGCCTATAATTAGTAGATATACACAAGTAGCTGATGTCTACTCAGACTTCGTGTCTACTCTGATATCATCTGACCTCGGATAATGTCACTGTTAGGTTTTCGAAGCGACCAGCGGGTATATTCCTGCGCTTTCTCTAAACTTAGACGATGTCTCTCGGACGAAGTGCCAACGTTCCTAGCAACGTTAACGAGTTTCACGTACCTCGTGCTATCGGTTTATCGTTCCCTAGTTTAGGAGGACCAAAATTTCATGCATTAAAACAACGGCTCCGTCTGTTACCTCGGAACATTTTATGAGAACGAAGTTCGCGTGCCAGCTCAGGCACAAAGTCACAAACTTACTCGAATACATTTCGCGATGCTGACCCTAATTAGATTTATATACTTCCATAGTTTCCGTTCGTTCCACGCGAGTGTAAGTAAATCAGCGACGGCGACAGTCGTGAATTCCTATTGACGTGCACAAGGTACCGCATCGGACAAGCGTCATCGCCGACGAATTAGATGCACGCCGAGGCAAATATAGCTGGAACAAGAAGACAGCGAGACGATGAGGGAAGAAGACTTGGCGACGCGCCAGCTATGAGGGTCAGACGACGATCGGCAAAATTCGCGAGATTGCAAGTCCTCGAGAGATCAGATCGTGTCGAGCGGCGTTATCAAGTCAGGATAAAACGTCATGGCGGCTCCTCTACGGACGCCGCTTTCGAGAGATAAGTATAGCCACGTTGCTGTACCGGTCAATAGTTTGAGCGCAGCCTACTTTGATGAAATAAGATTAAAAGTTTTCCGATATTGTCCTACTTCTGTAAATACACCACGTCGCCATAAGAGGTGGAATAAAGTGCAAAAGATAATGAATAATATACTATGACATATAGAATTTAAAAACCCAACTTCAAGTGTCTTACACATCTTGAACGTTAAATTTCAATTTGAGAAGCGCGCAAAACACACATTTTAGGTATACAGTAAACGATAAGTGGCAAACGAGAGAGATAGTTTTATTGAGCTAGCGAGTTTGTCGTTCAGATTAAATTAAATCTTTAATATTTGGATAAATGAGGACGGTGCAGCAAAAATAAGAGGTCTTTTGAAGTTGTTCTATGATTGCAGGAATGATTCCTGAATGGCCCTGGCCGACGTCCAAACCTGCTGGAGTCCAGACTTGCCCAGAAGCCCAAAACAGAATACATTGGTGGCGAAAAAAGTCAGAGGAAACAGAAGCGTCCCTCTTCTCAGTATGTTTTGAAATTATCAATTGCCATATCTCTCACAAAATGACTGGATCCAACCGGCGGGAAAGACATTGATGTGGCTGAGACGGAAAGAAAATATTTGGATAACAGGTACGAGTCGGCTTCTACTCTCGAGCCAAATATTTACACCATAATGATATCATAAGATCGAACGCGCACTAACGACCATGACTTTGTTCGACAGTACAATATGGCAGCATACTGTTTAATGATGAAAATTAAAATAAAATTAGAGATGATTTCACGTAAGAGAGATTTTGCTGCTGCTTACCAGAGAAATTAAAAATACAAGCGATTGCAATTTTTTATTCACAGAAGTTTTGCTATGCTTTTTTTTTTGTTATATAACTAAAGGAATAAGGATATAACTAAAGGAACTGTAGATCAAAATGTATCTCAGTTTTAAAGGTCGGCAGTCTATCAAACTGTTTTTTACTGAATTATATTGATTTATAGAAGTCATTAAGAGTGAGTCATTAGGACTATGCCATCAGGATAATGGAAACACGATAATCCGCGATGCATCCGCCGATTGGCTTTCGGCCCTGGCCGGTGTCCAGTCTGCTCAGAAGATCACGGTGCGTGCTCCACTAGCAGACATAATGCCTCTCCGGCCAAAAATGCGGCCAGACGTATTTATTTCGCGCGAAGGAGGCTGCCCGACTATCCGTTTACCCGTTTGCAGAGCTTCCAAAGTGCATTTTGCAACACGCGCGATCACGGCATTGGCGAGTCGAGTAAAGAGGCGTATAATTAATAAACGTCCGTGAAAGATCAATGTGTCCGCCATGTCTCCGAATTGTAACGTCAACACGACGACTTGAAAACACTCAACGTTGCTTGATTTCTTGTATTAACTATCGTTATTGTAAGATGTGATAAAATATAAAAAAAAAAAGGATAAAAAAACTTTCAATTTACGAAAAGTATAACTTAAGATGTACGTACAATTATAAAATTACAAAAGAGTTAGATGAATCTTGAATGTTTAGCCTAGAGACGTTCTGTTAAATGTTTAAAATATTAACAAGTATTATTAATTAATGAAAAAAAAAATCATGTAAGAGATGCTCGTAACCTGCTAATTGGATTAGTCTTGTACTAAATGTACGCGTAATTAGTAAGGTACTACTCTTTCCGTCATTAATCTTCAAGCGCGAGTTGATTTTCATCCTGCTGTAACTAAACGCAGACACCTCGGGGGAAAAAACACGTTGACGAGGGGACGAACCCCTGGATACGCCGTGACGTAGACGACATATCATCGTCGAGACATTAAAAACACGGATATAATGAGATTTGCCACGGAAATATTTTCTCGTACTGGGGACACAGTGGTTCATTTAGATCCGGTGAGAGAATTAGATTCAGAGGGTTGACAGACTGTCGGGTGACCCTCCAAAAACATCGGGGAAGATGCCGGATGAGGCTGACCCTCACGCATGGCTTTGGACGGTCAAGTATCGTTCAAACATCCAGGAATACGAAAAAATTTCTATGTCATACTTTAGCACGAATCCATGTAGGATCCACGTGTATTTATGTATATGTGTAGGCTAGTCTCTCTTACTTCTCAGCTTTCTAATGTCGAAATTCCTTTCCACAAGTCAATTTAATTACTCCCGGAGTTCACCAACTTGAAAAATTCTAAATTCTATAATTTGGTGTTGTCTCATCACAAATCTCTCGCATAACAATTCGATCAGATAAGTAAAATTGAACGCGGAGTTCGTTGGAAAACTTCGGAATTTAGCATCCCTGTCCATCGTTCTAACACTCGGAAGAAAGAATTAACAGCGCATTGTAAAACTTGGCAGATGTACGATCGTTGGCGAAAAGATCCGCGCATAGAAAGGGACATTGGCGTCTAACTGCTAGATGCGATTAATTACCGAGCCGGCGGACATTAATTACTCGTGCTACGACGAGCAGTATTGCACCTCGCGCACGATAATTAATTACAAGCAGAACGTTGGTAGGTGACGTGTTTCTAGAACGACAACGAGTACAGGCTAAATAAACTCTGACACTTGTCGCGAAAGGTCAGTGCTCCGTGAAGCAACTTTTCTACAAAAATTCCGTTCTCGATAATCTCATGGATGACGTAACTGATATAAGCGTCGAATTACGTGCTGTTTTCCCGGGAAACTTTCACTCTCAATCCGTAGGATGAAGTTTTCTGAGATAAGATCTACGAGAACTCCTCCCTCTTTTCGGATTATTCTTTTTTGTTATCACGCATATTCGTTCATGGAATTCTCGATTGACTGTAAAATATGTACGTACGTTTATTAACTATCAATAATCGTGACTTCATTGTAATCATGAATTTTTTTTTTTTTTTAGAAGAAATTTAGGCTTTTCACGAGCCAAGGATCAACGATTCGTAAGAGGAAACAAAACGGCTATTAAAATCGGAGAAAATTTTTCGAGAAGATAATTGAAGTTGAAATCTCAGATAAAGGTATCCATAGTCCGTGTGCCATTTTCGCAGATGTCTACAAAGGGAAGACGTAACATGCAGGGCAAAGAGCTGGAGCGTGTAACGAAAATTGCTTTTGCCGATGACCACGACGATGTGCTCCTCCTTCCCTTGTCATCGTCGAACTAAAACGTTCGTGTAATTACCCTCTGCTTCATTCCTTCCTGTGCATGATCTTTTCAATGGTTCTCCATTTTCCCCGTTTTTGAGTCCGTCAACCGAGACATCGCGTGAGACCCTTTCTTTGAGGACCTCTTTCACTCTCTGGTTAAATAAACCGACGATTAACTTACAGTTGTACCAACAGCAGTTCAATATATCACGCCTCTCTCTTCTTCTTCTAAGGTTCCACAAATGTAACATTAATTTTAATCTTGGTTTAATTTTCTCTTTAGCTTTTTTAATTCTTAAGAATTACACACAAAAAGATAAACACTAATTGTAAGTTGCACCGAGGCTTAATGCTCGTTTCTCTTAATGTTAACTTTAACTTCGGTTCAACTTACTCTTCATTTCTTCCTAATTCTAGAAACTAGAAAAAGATGAAGAATTAATTAGTTAAATCAAGATTAAACATAATCTACATTGATAGAAACGCGCATAAGACAATTGTTAATGTTACCGTCGGTTAGTTTAATCGAAAATTAGTGAAAAAGGAAATTAACTCAAAATATTTTGATAAGAATCAAAGGATTAAATAAAAAATGCTTTCCAATATAAGTTCACGTGGCTTCAATAAACAGACGACGTTTTCTCTCGCCAAGTAATCGATTCTTCCTAATCATTTGCAACGGAATTTATACCCATCTTTATCGTAGCAAAGATACTATTCTTACTTTAAAATTTATGACCAAGAATACAGTAGTCATGCAATTCCACGCAAATTCAATTCACTGCGTAATACCCAATAAACTTCGATGTAACATGAATCTGATTTGAGGTGCTCAATGCTGCAAAATACGCAATATTGTTCAATGATATCAACGATTGCGGTAAATACCAATTTCTCGACCTTTCCACAAACAGAAATTCCGATCTCGTCGGAGTAGTTGATAGAAAATCTGTCAGTTTATGCGACACGAAGATCGCAACGTAGTTTACGCAAAAAAAAACAACCTCGGATTCTTGGCATCGCGTCAAACGTTCGTATACGTTTCAGGACACATTGTCTGTCTCGTGTGCGGTCAAACGTGATTTCGAGAAAAACATCTCCGATGATACGCATTTACTAGCAGAATTGTAGAACATTCAAATCACTTTTCAATAGGAGAGAGATCGCGCGACGTTACATACAACTAGTAATGACAAATGGCCTTTGTAAGTCACCTCGATAGCGATATTATCTCAGCCATCGCGGTTAATCCTTAGATGTGGTTTGTCGTGGGTAAAACTTATTTCCGTAATAATAACTTTGATATAACAAAGAACGCTAATAACGTCCTTGTAACTCCGGAATCTTATCTTCCACGCGGTTCCGTTCTTCGTATCGATTCGTATTTGCGTCGTCGAATGATGACGTTCGTCGGACTTGGAGAAACCAATTAAACAAAAACAAAAGATGTTAGGCTCCGTTATTTTAAGTTCTCCGGACTTATACGAATAGCTGATGTAAAATAAGCTCGGCTTTCCCATTCCGATGGAAGAATTATATTACGTGCCAGAATGCTGTGACCAGCCACAATGTGTCGAAAGGCGCGGTCGGCCTCTCATAAATAATTCGCAGTAATTGTCAAAAAGAGAACACTGTAAGTGACAGTGAGGACCGCGAGTGACGCGTCTGAGATTTATCATCGCCATGCCAGCTAAGCAATTATTGTCTTTTTCTTGGAACTCCGGCAAATACAAGTTACCGCAGTCCAGGAGACTTAATACGGTTCTTAAGACGAAGTGAAAATTACAAAAAAAAAAAGAGCAAACTCCCTAGGTGTTAATCGATAAAGTTATAAATATTCAATCACTTTCGTAATTTTCACCTCGTTTCAAGAACCGCAGTAAATTCCCGAAGTGGCCGACGGTGAAAATGCTTAGACATTTTCATGTGTTAACGTAAAACGCAGTAAATCTAAGCGTATACTCATCGACGATCAACAAACGTCGACACGTTTTCAAAAATAGTTGCAGTATGTTTTCGATATTTTTTTTTAAAACAGCACGCATCTCGCAAACCTTTAAAAATCATACATTCTGAAATGAGATACGAACGATAAATGTGATTTATTCCAAACCGAACCAACGTGCCTCTACAAACGGATATCAATTGATATCTAGTGGGAGGCAGTTTGATGCGAGATTTTGAACGCACACTCGCACATCATGTACACATATACACGTAAATACGAGTTTTCCGCCCTCGATAATACATTATCTTATTACTGTTGCTTCTCCAATTTCAAATGATGTATATAATAGCGGGACACGCGACAATCTCAAATGTTAATGGTATAAAAAAAAATCTGTTCATATATATTGGGTCGCCGGACGAACGAATGTAAAAATAAACGCAAAAATTATTGATTAAAAAAAAAAGTATGTAAAAAGACATTCGAATTCGGAACGTAAAAATATGCGTAAAAAGGACATTAAATTCCTCTGTGCAATCTCCTATAAAATGCTTAACGTTCTGCACTTTGGATTAGTTTAAAAAAAAAAAAAAAAAAAAAAAAAGAGGAAGAATGCATGCAGAACAAATCGAGCGAGCGACGTTAAAACGCACGATAAACATGACCGACGATTCAGCTGATTTTCAACTCGCAGTTTAAACGTACGTACTCGATTAAATAAACTCAATGAAATTATTTTACACAGAGATGTAACGGGTAGCTTACTTTGCCCTGCATAATCAGGCGGATGGTCAGGGTGACCGAGGGATCATCGTTCAACACCGGTTTGTTGTCCATGCCGTCCATTGCGTGATTGCGGATCTTGTGGCTTCGATTGGAGACCTTCTCAACGTTCACGGAGGGGAAGGACGCGGAGGAGGGCAAGGAGGACAGGGGAGAGGTTAGGCGAGTGATTTTGATCGGGGGAGTCTCGGGGGATGTGCTCCTCAAGCGCTCCCAGGTAGTCTCGGTCCTCGTACTAAAATCAGAAATATCTGGGTTACAAAACCATCAACGTATGCGTACCTACTATTGTTCTTTTTTTTTCTTTTTCGCATACGCTTTTACATTTTGGCGGAAAGAACTTTTTTTTTTTTTAAAAAAAAATCCCCTTTGTATTTTTTAAAGATAAAGGTCATTCGGATAATTCGTACTATAGCGCTATTTTATTCTTGTAAATCGCTATTCGTTTTTCATTTAACAATCTTTTTTGTTACTTTTATTATTCGCCCTTTTACGTTCGAACTATGAAATGTCAACCTTTATTCAATCGCAATCAATAATATATTGTATTGATCATGATTGAAATGTTATATGCATAAATTGATAATGAAATTTATAGCATTAAATTTAATGCTACATAAGAGATTATATTATGGCGAAATTTATTTATCTGGGCGTTGAATTCACACAGAAATAAATAGAGTGAACTTCGGAATTGCATAACAATAGCGCGCGGCCAATCAGCCGTCGAGGAATGGCGATTTCGGGAATGCGATACACCACTGTATTAATTTAGTGTGAGTCGTTTGAGAATTACGGAACTATATCGAGTCTACGTAGCATAATTAACTAGATCTATTTTATGCACGAAGCGTCGTATTCCCCATGCTTCATTTACATTCATCAAATAAATTATTAAACTTATCGGTCTGCAATGATTATTTCGAGCTGAACGTAGAATTTTTTAACTCTCTAAGATTATTCAATATTGTAAATATAACGACGAAGAGACCATAACGTTGGGCTTGACGTCTTCTTTCCGCAAGCATAAAATATAGCATCATTCGTAACGCTTGTCGTCATAAGAATCGAGCGAAATAAAACATCAATTTCCCGGTTCACGGTCAATCTCATTTTGACGCGATGCCGCTTTCACTCGTTGAATCGGCCAACGAAAAGAAAATTTATTCTAGTGTAAAAAAAGAAGAAGAAGTGCTCGATCATTATTCATGGAATGCAACGTGACAAGGCTTTACATCTTTATGCCGACGAGCACTGCGTAAGAAAAAAATACGAAAATTTTTGAAATCTTGAACTCATTCTACAATCGCGTAGTTATAAAGTATAGTTATGCTCGCACTATAAATTACAGTTCTAGTTTTAGCTATAATCACGACGCAACTAGTTCGTGCTTGCTGTAACCTATAGTGTCATTACTGCTTAAGTGGTAGTTGTAAGATTTCTTCTTTGTCTTTTCCTAAT
>NW_011627398.1:327005-428585 GCF_000204515.1 Acromyrmex echinatior | reverse complement strand
ATGGATTTCCGATCCGCAAAGGTAGGTCGTAGTACTACAGTTGCAAGAATTGATCAATCACAGTCGAATATGAATAGAATTCGACTACGATTGGTCAATTCTTACAAATGCAACTACTTACGCAATTATAAAATAATTAGGCTTTATATAAAAGCGTATACAGTACATTTACAGTACAAATTTATTTTATAATTTATTTCCATATCAAGGATATAAAATATTCCGTCAACACGGAAAAAATAAGCTAAATATATATGAGATGAAATATGTATATAAAAGTTTGAATTATATAAGAAATTCGATTTCTTCGCACACGACGAGATAACAGACATAACGTATTTGAGGAACAACTCGGTATCGAGAGGCACAAGATTATTCGCGAGCGATGCATTCCGCGGTATTATTTTTCAATCGGCCAACATTAATTACCGGCTACTGCCGGTTGTTAGGCCGATCGATAGACCGCTGGAAACCTGGCCGAAGAGAAGTTCTCCTGAGATATTCCGTTCCCTCTCTAAAGGAAAGAGACGTAACACCGCGCCCCTCCTTACCCCCCTTCTCTTCAATGGAGGGCCCCTACGACGCAACGTGAGACAGGTTTACACGATCGGTCCGTTACGAGCTACGCAGAACGCGTTTCTGGTTGTGCACATTTATTTCTCGCACGCACGCACGCACGCACGCGCGCGAGAACCGGCAACGTGCCACTGAGGAAATTAATAGCGTTAAAAATTGTCCGTTTCTGATCGATAAAAAGCAGCGAAGAGATTCAAAGAGATTCATAATATCTGTTAGAAAGTTCGTCGTATCTGTTACCTTCGAGCGAATAGAGTTTGTAGAATAATCTCACCCGGTAGAAATTTCATGCATTTTTTGAGCAGTTACAGTTATTAATTCTGTCTACTAACTGAGAAGTAAAGTTACTTAGGCCAATCAAGATGTAACGCTTTGCGTCTGTAGAGTTATCGTGTACGAAGGTGTACAAAATTTGAATCCATTTATTGAACAAAAATAGAACAATAAATGGACTACGCAATATTGAACTAATAATAATCTATTAATAGTAGACTGAACAAGAGTTTACGTAAATAGCACATATTTTTAGCAGGAAAATTGTTTCGACTATTATAAATAAAGCTTTATTAAGTTCTTATCAATTTCCTACGTATATTTCCTACGCTGCGTCAACAGAAAAAGCTTTGTAATTGTTGTAAAATTCTTGAATATGATCGATTTATACATTTAGATTCAGTGAGGAACTGAGGGCAAGATCAATATTATATTAAAGAATTTTAGGTACAGCAATTGCAAAGTTTTTTTCTGCTGAACGCAGCTATTACGACTAATGAGAATACAGTAATATTAGATGATAATTGGATCTCTAGGAAAATTGCATGCATTTCTATCAGGATCCGTTCAGACTTGTAATGAATCTTCTACGATGTACAATTACATTTGAGAAATATCTTTTTATATAATATTAAATTTAAAAAATTCTGTCACAAGATACGTCAATGGAAAATTATGTATAACATGGATCTTGAACCACACGAGCATTGATTCTATTACATGAGTGTTTGCAGACTGACGGGTTTGTATAAATAAAGTACGGTACAAAGCGAAGGACTTAACATCGCGGATGGAGAGCTGCGACGTGTTTTCTAGGCTGCGTACGTTTATCGCGTTTCACGGACAGCTTTGTGCAAAAGTTTACTTGGCCACTTCGGTCCTGGGCAGAAGTTTCCAAGCGAGTTGTCGCTTAGAAACTTGCGACTCCCTGCGTATTAGTTTTGCATCTGCAACCAGATTTTCAGCATTTTCAGCATTTTTCAACCCAATTACATTCGTTACAGCCTGTGTATGCGTATTCTGAAAAAAAAAGAGAGAAAGAGAGGCGCAGGAAAAGTCTCTTTATCTTTCTATTTTATGTTTTTGTGTCAATCTTCCAATGCATCATTAGATTTTTTACGCGAGCTAATTGTAACTCGATTATTTATGATAGAATATTTTATTACAATTTTGTACACTGAAAAAAATTTTTAGTTGAAAATGAATTAACCAGAAAATTCCGATTATATTAATCAGAGAATTTCTGGTAATCTCAAGTACAGTTATAAGACTTAACCAAAAAATTCTGACTTGTCCGTTTTTAATTACATATATAGAAGAATATTTTTCTACTGCTAAAAAAAGTAATTACTTAATTTACTTCTTTCCTTTCAAATAACGTTATCTTTGACAAAGAATATTTTCTTGAAAATAATCTTAAAATATATACTTTTATTACAAATTTAAAAGAAGACTCATTATTATGTATTCAAAATAAGAATTTATTTTCTTTTAAAGAATATTACAAAATTAATCAAAGAAACGACTTTATATAATAAGCATATAGAATTTGTTTTAATTTAATAATTTTGACTAAATTGAACACTTACTCGGATTCAAAATATATTTTAAATAAATTTGATGCTTGTAATGAACTTTACTTGACGAAATTTGCAGAGTTTTTGAAATACTGTAAAACAAGTAATTATTATCTCATTCTATAAAAGTGAAAATTGTGCCAGTATTGAAAAAGAGTGGCACAATTTTCAATCTCTAAGGGCGAGATTTTAGTTCTTCAGAGAAATTAACTCAAGTTTTAGAGAGCATTTTTCTGTGTACACAATTCTAAATGCAGCCAGACTCTTTTCTCAGTGTAGAGATTAAATATGAAAACGTATCGAGCGTCGAACGAGAGCACTTTAGGAAATGGAGTACATTATCCTTCGTTATATCTCTAATCGGCCACGCAGGCGACTCTATTGCGGTGCGGTTAGACTGTGGAATTTAGTGCGATCTGCGTTCCGTTATGCGTGCATTTAACATAAGTGGGGTTTTAACGTCGTCTCGCCAAAAGGCCAATCACACGGGAGTGGAAATAATTGTTGTTACTCGACGCGTTCCTCACCGCAATTTATCGGAACCTCCGGAGTCCACGGGTCGTTGCACGCACAATTGTGAAATGGCCCGCAAACGAGCGGAGATCTATTCGCAATTTACTTGATATTATAAAACGTCTCGTGGATCGTGGCATTTACAAATTCCCCTCTTTCAAATTTCCCCCCCAAAAAATTCAATAGGTTCTTTGCTCGTGCGAGATAAAACGAAATTAAGTGAAATTTTTCATTAAATCGTCACCGAAACTCTTCTCGTCGATTTTTCACTCTTAAGAATCCTTTATGAGATGAGAATGAAAATACTGATAAATTCGATGTCGACGAAAAGCTCGCGGAATGAGATGCGTGTAAACGATCGATAAACGCGAAACATTAATAATACGAAATTTTTCTGACGAAGCAGTACGATAGATTTTCGGAAAGATAAAGAGTTTTTATATAATTTATATAAACCGGTTCTTAAATTAGGAGGATCTCTGTCATAAAGTGCCGAGCATTTCTGACTTGTTAATCCGCAAAATAAGTGATTTAAGTCTGATTTATGTAATCATTCTTTCATTCTTAATAGAAATATATGTCGTATGATCGTGTCAATTTCAATATTTCAATATTTCATCGCTCAATTTCTCGGATTTTCGTAAAACCTTTTTAGTCTTAACACAGATTTATATTTAATAAAACGAAAAAGATGGCTTTCAGATTAAATTGCATAATACCGTAACGAAAGAAGAGGATTAATTTCCTGGACACAGTTTACTGGTCGTATTGTCATTTGATGCAGCGCAAAATTCGAACCCCTCAAAAACTTCCACGTACATGTTTTAATAAAAGCATAAATAGCACTGGCAATATTGAGAACTTTCCTTTTTTTTATGTTGTACGGTCCTGCAGACGTATTTCAAACGACGAATGTCAGAAGACAAAAATCGAATTTGTCCATCCCATGATCGGAATGAAGCGATAAACACCCATAGCTGATTCGCTTGAAATACAAATTTTTTAATTTTCAATATAAAATATCTTATTTTGTATATCTTAGAAAATATCGAATATGTTCTGGAAGACATTTCTGCATCTTATGGGAATTTTGAACCACGTAAAAGCATTTCAGCACGAAACGAAATACGGTATGCATAAATATACAATGTTCCTTCCCCTTTAATATTTTTCTAGACATAAACTAGTGTTTGAAATATGGAACACCCTATATATTTCGATCCTTCGAATACATGTAGTCCATTAACGTACGTGCGGGAGTATAAATGCCTTACACATGTTTACGTATATCGGGGCATATTCGGGACGCGTACTTCCTATCTAAATACTCGCGTGTCATAATTATTCATTAATTAATCGGGAAATATTAGTATTATACCAGCAATTATATTATTGCTATCAAATATTAATACGACAAACTACGAAAGCTATCGTTTACGTGCGCTGAATTTTCAGCACTGGCAATGAATTTTGGAACACCCGAAATATTGCTTCCGGCAACTTTGTATGGCTTCCTATTTCTCGAATAATTGACAATTGTGATGCATGAATATTTAGAGTATTTATTAGACAGAAAAGTACGCGTGAAATATGCACCGGAATGTGAATAAATTCACAAAGATCTTTGTGAACTGCCTGAAAAGCTAAGAATATCAACTCTTTTAATACACACGATTGGATTATTCCTGTTCTGCATATCAGTTCTTCGAAAAACTAGACACTTCAAGTAATTAGTTGTAACATTTATGTACAATTTTTAAAAAATACGCAACTTCTTATAAATACTTTCCAGATATATTGAAGTACATGTAAGAATCTCTCATTTAATTATTTTTATGTAAAGGATAAGATGGTACAATTTCAAACGTGTATAATTTTCGAAGTTCAAATTTGATAACCCTGTCAAGGATACCAGACGAAAAAAAAATCAAACTTAACTTTGAATATTGGATTCAAATTTTAAATTTGTTTTTAGTTGAACTAGTGTACACTTTTAGAACTTAAATGAGGTAAGTTTGATATTTGGCGAAAGCGAGAGTTGTGGTACAAAAATAAAAAATAGATCTTTTATTTCGTATATAGTCGTAACATGTTCAAAATTGTACCAACTTACTCAATTTGTTAAAATAATAAAAATTAACTCGAACACGAATGATCCATCACAGTAAAGCATCGTGTCCAGCAAAATCTGGCTAGTCAATTCAAGGATAATTCCAGAACACTTTAGGTGAAAAATGACTCTTTCAGAAGTTATGCATCAATAAATTAATTTTCATTGATTCGCGTAACATTAAATTTTTGTATTCTATATGAATAAATTAAAACGCTAACAAATATTATTCATTGCTTCATAAACAATATCAAACGAACATTCAACATAAACAATTTTTCTATGTTCCATCTTTGACATTAAATACAAATTTTCTATTGATAATTTATTTCATCTTTAAGAGAGAACAAATACACAACTTTTCTTTTCATTATTTTATCTTTTCTTATTTTATCTTATCTTTCTCTAATTTTTTTTTTTTTTTTAGAATGAAAGAATAATAAATTCCAGGCCAGCCCTGAAATTTCAGGAATTTTCCAGACATTTTCTAGAATATATAAAATTCCAGTATTCAAGGATATTCAAAGATCGCTGGACACCATGTAAAGCAAGCCTGTCTAATTTAAACTCCGAAACCAAAACGCAAAGCTATCGACGCAAAAAAATTCAATGCGGATAAGATTTCAGAGAAGTAAAGTGTTAATACGCATCTGAATGACGTTTATCAACGCTTCACAGTCCCCGAAATCTTATCCACAAATGAATTGAATTTTTGAGCTCCGGAGTAATTGGACAAGCTTGATGTAGAGGACTGGAAAATCGTGTGTATTAAAAGATATATTTACGTCACTCGGAGAATATCAAATTCATGAAAATGAGAATTGCAGCTGTCGTTAATATTGACAGCCATTTCCTTTCGAATCGCAGTCTAGTGAATATCCTGATAAACATCTTTAACAGCTTATCGTCATTCAAAGTCCCGTCTCGTTACCGTCTCGTCGTTCGAGTCATTGGTCCTTTTCCGGCGTCGCGCTTTCACGACGAATCGGAGAATCGACAACGTTATCCGGTGCGGCGCTAAAAGCGAGCGATTTTTTTGCTCCGGATCGGACGTGCGATGCGGATAAGAAAACACGCGGCATTGTTCGCACGCCGGGGAGCGTGTATCGAGCGCGTGGAAAAAGGCACGCAGATGCATGCTGAGAGTCGTCGACCAGAAGCGGTACAGTCGTGACAGTAAGTTAAGGTTGGAACAGTCCGTTTTATCTCGTCCTCTCCTTCTCCTTCTAGAATGATGCCCGATCGGTGGCGACGGCCGTCGGCATCGACTAATCCCGTTCGAATTCTCCCTCTTTCTTTTTTTTCTCTCTTTCTCTCTCTCTCTTTCTCTTTCTCTTTCTCTCTTTGCTTTTAACTTTCGAAGAAAAGGTATACTGTGACTCGAACTTTTGTCCTATAGATATGTGACCATACGTTCTTTATCGTAAAGGACTGTCCTTCAGGTTAGTTGTCCATTAGATTTATCTATTTTTTGAAAACTTACTTTTGTGTATTCAACAATAAGTTTATTGTTGAATTTTCAAATGTATGGTTCAGTAGGATTCTTAAGCCTATTCTACAATGTGCTCTTTGTTTCCTGTTTCTTGTTTTTTATTTTTTGCTTTTGTAACGTTTTATCGACGATTGTATTTCTCGGTAAATATTTTTTGTTTCTTTTGAAGTTCGTTAAGTCTTATCTTAGGTGATAAAACAAAAAACCGAACAAGCGAAAAGGATAAGACAGCAAAGAGCAAAAAACAGCACATTGTAGAACAGACTTTATAATTTACTTTTGTCCCTCATTTTAATGACATTATGGGAAATTCCTTTCTAACTAGCATTCCAATGTCTAATGTACTAATATCTAGTTAAAACAAATTTTTAACTTAAATAGAACAATAAAGTTATAACATCAAAACGACGTCAAAATCGTGATCGAAGTATCTTTTAATAATAAAATCTATAGTTATTTTGGTGTTACTTGTGATGACTTGTGCTTTACTCGGGAATTAACTCAAGTATACTGTGCAAGAATTCAAAAATAAATGCTCAGACAGTCACATACTAGTTTGGAAATATTTAGATGAAACCTTAAAATTTTCAGGTTTATCTCCTTTCTTTTTCTAAGAAAATATGATCACGGTACCTCTGTCTGCTCTTTTTAACTGAACTTCTTGCATAGTTCATCTCTTTCTTCTTTTTCTTTTTACATTGGAGAGAAAAAGAGAAAATTAACTGTGCAAGTTCAGCTAATACCCACTTCTATCAATATAGTTTAATTTTATTATCTTGGTTCAACTAACTTCATTTTTTTCTAAGAATTAGAAAAAGTAGAGAGAGAGAGAGAGAGAGAGAGAGAGAGAGAGAGAGAAGTTAAACCATGATTAATCGACATTGGTAAAAATCAGATTTCAGATCAGGAACGTATTCTCTAAAAATCGCATACAGAAATATATGAAAATACTACAGTATACGTTACGTATATTATAGATTTTCCTAGTATTTCCGTACACGTATATTTTTCGAGAATAAGTTCAGATTCAACGAGAAAAAAATCGAACAACACGGAAATTGAGATATCGGAGTTTACATTTGCAATCTCCCAGATTTAAATCGAATCGTCGATACATCCCCAGCTCGGGAACACCGGTTACATCGGCGTCGTTTAATCCGGAGTAATCTCGGACTCGTTCACCGTTCGTATATATTACGAACAGCGATGCAGTCGTGAAAACGATAATCACTAACCGCGAGAAGGTTGGGTTAGCCGAAAATCGCGATACAGTTCGGCGGCAGGTGCTGGTTTAGCAACGACGTCGGTTAGGCAACAACCACATCTCTCTCACCCCCTTCCGGTCGGACGATACGATACAATATAATACGATTGCGACGCGGGGAACGAGAGAAGGCGGGTGTCGCCGGCGCGGCGATTAATCCGGATTGTCGGTGCAGCCAAGTGCAACTAAGGCTTCGACGCGAACCGATCGTTCGATCTGGCGGCGCCCGTCGTTCCCGCCGTCTCGTATCGACTGCTCGGCACGACCGACGGTAGTCGGCAAGCGCCCTAAGAGACACGAGCCGTCGCACTCGTTCGACTGCGTTCGGACTTCGGACGTGCGAGAGCATGCGAGAGCACGAGACGGAGCTACGCGGCACGCCGCGTCGATACTCAGTACTCACTCGCGCGATCCGGCGCATCGAAGAAAACGAGAGAGAGAGAGAGATTATCGTCCTCTCGTCGTTATCAACAGCTCGTATGGCGCGTGCCGGCTAAGACTCGTCGTCGCCTTTAATCCGACGCCATGCGAGACGAGAGTGAGAGAGGAAGAAAATGAAAAAGAGAGCTCGAGCGAACGTAGCAATTAAATTTTTTTTTTTTCTAAGAAATAACGGACGAAATTCCCCTTTGTAATACATCCGCGTGTCTCCTTTCTCCACGAACACGCTCGACTTCCGTTTTCCGTCGCTGTCCTCGAGATTCGGCTCACAAGAATGCGTGTGTACAGCTCGTGGCTAATATCAGAGTCGAGGACATGCCGGCATGTCCGGTATGATGGCGCACGAAACAGCTCTCCGTCGAGAGCGTCCTCCTCGTCGCCATCGTCGTTGTAACCATCGTCGTCGTCGTAATCGTCGTAATCGTCATCGTCATCATCGTCATCATCGTCGTAGTCGTCGTCGTAACAGACGTGGCCGCGCTCAGTCGCATTGCCTTTCGAACGGGGACGCGGGGCGCGGTCGTGCAACGCGCGGGGGAGGGCAGAATTATTCCTAACGATTTACCTAAAATGCACACTATTCAGTCATCGGGGGGGGAGGTACAGGCGGCCTCCTCATCGATGCACACTGCACTCGGAAGCGCGGGGGAGAAGGGCGCGGCGGAGAGAGGAAGAGAAAAAACACTACACTACGCGGCACTGCGAAACTGGCACCACCTCGACGGAACGCGGTCCTCGTTCTTTTGCCTTCGGCCTATCCACCGCTCGCTTCCGACGATGCGCAGCGCTACCGTGCGTCGCGTCGCGTCTACGTCGCCGTGCCGCGATGGTGGCGCCACCGCGCCGCGCATGCTCCTACCTACTCCTACCAGTCTTCTGCGCATCCCGACTGCGCAGACCACTCGACGGCGGGACGTTCAAACGGCGCATAGGGCGGATTATTGCTCGATTTGCGAGAATGAGAACGTTCGGCAGTATCTAGAAATATCGCACGCTTTTCCTCTTACGGATTATTTCGTTCCCAATATAATCCGTGAAAAACCCGAAGGGAACGCACGTGTTTACGAGGCGGAAAAAGTTCTGAGATTGAGAAACAAAAATGATTTGTCTTCTCCAAGGAAAATATCACTCTCTGAACTTGTTCTGTGGAATTGCAGAAATTGTGATATTAAAGTATCACAGTAGGATTTAAATGTAATTAAGTATAATTAATAATCAGTTAATCGACTGTCTTATTTACAAGATTACTTTTTTATGGAGACATAAAGTCCCGGAATAAAATGTTTTATATATAATTATATATAATTATATAGAAATATTTTATATATAATTATATAGAAAATTGATATTTTTTATACAATTATATATAATTATGTATAAAATGTCCATTTATGTAACATTTTTTCCCGGAGTAATATTCTTTAGATTAATGCTGTTTTTAAAATGTTAAAATAAGATGGAAAGGATTATCAATGCATTGATAATCCTTTCCATCTTGAAAAACAAGAAATTATTTAAATCTTCTTTCAAGTTGCTTATATTATATAAACGTTTGAAAAGATTTCTTTTATACGTTCTCGCAAAGTTTATAATTAACAATGACTCACCGTATAGTAATTTGCAGGTAGTTAAAAGGTTAGAGAGATAATAGAAGCAATTGTATATACTATTTTATTATTAAAAGCGTAACAATATTTTTATAATTCATATTTTAATATTTCACTTTGTTCTACTTAAATCTAATTATCGTACTTGCGTCCGACGTTTCACGTTACTTTTATTACTGGATTATCTCGCGTGTTCCAAACAATTCGGTCAAACGCATTGTACGCTGCTAATTGTTTCGTATGCCCACGCCACATTACCCGCGAATGGATCTAGCTGACGTCCAACGAAAACTCGATTACCACGTTTTCCAACTCGTTCTCTCTAGTAATTCAACTTTCCTCCGGACTTGAAGGACGGTCGGTTAAATAGATCGTTCGCCGAAGGCGTAAAAGTGAATGTTATCGAATCAAGCTTAATAATGAAAGGGAGAATAACTCAAAGAACGACACATTAACGGAAACAACGTGAAATAATCTCGGCAACAGATTCTTTTCTTCTATCGACAAACCGTGTGAAATACTTTTCCATAAAAATAAACCGTAAGAATGTTTGAAAGAATGTTGACAAATAGACAGAAAGAAAATTCTTCCTTACATTGACCTCAAACATTTAAAGAGAAAGTTCAAAACAAAAAAGAAGATTTCAAATCAATTATTTTGTTTAAAACGCGGGCAGTAACGATGAAAAAAAAAATTTCATTTTAGGCAAAAA
This sequence comes from Acromyrmex echinatior, assembly GCF_000204515.1. The sequence continues at coordinate 418,020 of NW_011627398.1, read as the reverse complement.
GAAACTTTTTGTTTTTATTTCAAACGAATCGTTTGCACCTCTGCTGCAAGTAAAGTGTTTTTATTGCAAACGAAATCGCTTTTGCCTGTATATTCCACACAAAGCGATTTTACTTAAAACCGAAACTTGATTTTCTTGATTTAGCTTGTTTCGTATTCCAAATTTATCATGCTTAAAAAAGCGTGGCAATTTCTCAGCGATAAACATGCGAGGTCAAGGGATCAAAGAAGATGCGGCACGCGTTTCCATCGCTAATCTAGTTTTGGTAACTGAATTTGCATCGTTTATCTAAGAAGGAAAATCTTCTTTTTCATGGGAAATTAGATACAAACGCCGCTTATCTTGCTCTCAGTAACACCCGAATGGCCATTACGATTACAATGATATGTCACGGATACTGATATCAGAAATTTAATTATCATTTTAGGCGGCGTTGGAAGCAATTATTGGAAATTTAATTTACAATCGCGAAAAGAATTTTCCTAAGAAACGGCGGTAATCACTATTACTTTAATGTCGTTATGTGAAAGAACGAGCTCATTAGAATCCCTTTTACACGATCTTTATCTATTTTCGCTGAATATGATATACTCTTTCTGTTTCTCCAATGCGAGTCAAATAAAACTCATGTGAATTTGTGAAGGTTGTTATAAAAGCATGAGAAAATGTTACAGCATTTTACACGAAATAAAAAACTATCGAGAAACATTTTTATTTGTTGTAATAAACTTCTGCCGTTTATAACTAAGCTGTATTTAATAATTGCATTTTATAATTAAACAATGTAATTAAAATTAAAAAAAAAAAGTCTATTTGAAATTAAACAAAATATAAATACAAACGTTAAATTATATGCGCGCGTGGGTATATTTGAGCGTTTTAATTAATTTGCTAAATAATATGTAAGACGGGAAATGTAAATAGACTTGTTTATTGTTCCAATTAGTGCCAACGAAACAGATAATTTTTCGTTATTAATTTTCTTAATAAATTAAAACGAATATTGACTAATTATTTTTAATAGATATGGATATGTTGATTTTTTTTTAAGAAATGTATGCTTCTAAAGTAAAATTTTTTTTAATTGAATCTACATCGCTGAGAGAAACGTATATCTGTATTAAGAGGCGTTCGTGAAATGTTCGTTTTATTGACAAATTTCGAATAAATACGCGCTTATTCCTGTACATGTTCCCCTCAAATTTCACACAGAAACATATATCATAAAAAAGCAGCAATCTGTTTCGATATGAGCGATCAATATTACACGGTTAATCGAGAACATCCCCTGTGCAAATATTAATATAGATATAAATCAATTCACGGCGCGTTCTATAACAGATGTGTACGAGTGGCAAATGAAATAGTATTCAGTAAGTCAGAAAGAGTTGCTATTGTTAACAATCTGGGCCAATTATGGCGTAATCTCGAGTTCTTTGAATGCGCTGATTCGCACAGGAAAAAAAGCTGATAGATCGAAGCAAGCCGTCTGTGTTGCACACTTCAGCAGAACAGAGGAGAAATAATTACTGAGGCAAGATTGACTAGAGTGCGCGATTTCATTTTGTTAATTGGCCAAAGCTAAGAGCATGGCGATGCACTAATGAAGACCCCCATAAGAACATCGTTTGCATCGACAAAGCTCCCTTCGCAAATGTTTACATAATCGGTGGAATAGGGCCACGTAAATGCCAGTATGAATAATTTATTTTATTACTGGCGGGCAATTCAAAGTAATGCTCGTAAAGTGCTGTAAGTGCTTCATAAAAGCAAAGAAGCAACCCAAGTGACGTCGATGCAAGCGAGATTGGTCATGAAAACCGAATTGTCAGATTTGTTCTGTATTGAATTGTGCTGTCCCAAATTGGTCTTTATTTCACATCAATTTAAAAGAATAGACCGAACGTTGAAAAAAAGGAAGGAAATTATGAAATAATTTCTTATTTTATTTAGAATCTCTTCTCAAATTGAATATTAATTGGATACTTCAATCGATACATTTAAATTATTTCAAGTCGTTTGACCTGTTATAAGACTTTGGATCAATTACATGGTGATATTAGATGATGGATGACGAAATTCTTTTCCTGATTCTGCGCTTCAAATACATAACTTAATCAAAGAACAGAAAGTTTATCAATTAATAATTAAAAAATGACAAATTTCTTATGAAAATAAATGCTTTTGTGCAAATTTATTTATTATTTTTTTCCCCTGCGTCTTCTTTTCTTTCTTTCTCTGTCTCTCTTTCCGTGTTCTCGCATAGTCACTGCTCTATCCATTACGCAATTAAGCGTCTTAGAGGATTACGGAATGAGTTAGGTGACTTGAAGAAACTCGCCAACATTATACAATTATAGTGAACTAGGTGGATATATCGTGTTTCTGTCAGAAAAGGTCATCGCTGATGATCAAACGCCTAATGGAGTTTCCTGCGATCGAGAAAGGGTGAAAGTATTGCGCAGGCGACGTTATTGAGTTTCAAGTTTCACTCGAGGAGATTCCACCGTAAGATGCTTGAAACGTTTGTCTAACTAGCGTCTCATAGGGAATTTATCTACTTAAAATGTAAACTAAGTTCGAATCGGAACTCACAGAATCGCGTGCGTTGAAAGAATATTAATCCCATCATTAAATTCGATTCAAGTTTCGCGCGTTGATACTCAGAACGAAATTATTACCTTCCACGCTTTATCCATCCCCATTTCTCTGACACTAATCTACAGGCTTGAGAATTTTTAACGGAATTCTTTAGAAGAAGGCGATCGCCGATGCTTGTAACGTCTTCTTGCAAAATATCTCCTGTAATTTGCCTTGCAAAATATTTATACCGAGGATTAGGTGTCAGTGACAAGCGTTGCAAGAGTTATGAGTGAGATCACGATGTGACGTTAGAGGATGCAGACGCCTTCGGCCTCAGACGAGGCTAAAAGAGACTTTAGGGTTGACGGAAATGAGGCACCGCTCGGTGTCGCGATAAGATCTCGACGTGAACGTGGTTCGAAGGTAATTCCCCTTCCGTAAAAATGGAGGACACGGTGTCGAGATAAGCCGCGCGGTTATTGAATTTCTTTATGCATGGTTGTTGGGATTCTAGATAATAAATTGTACCTTAGTAATAAATGTATTTTCAGTTTTTCCTTTTTCTTTAATTCTCTTCTCTTTTATTCGTCTGTATATTCCATAATTTCGTTTAAAGAGAGAAAGAAATAGATTAGAGTCAAACGCAAAGGGTGCAAACACGAAGGACAATCGACATTTAAATTTTTAATAGTGCCAAAAAGGATGACCTAAATTTTTTGTTAATTGACACAAATTTAAGGATTAAATAATCGATCGTAAAGTCCTCAGTGAAAATATTTATTGAGAATGTTCAGAAACTAATTCGCGATGAGGGGAAGAGGGTTTTCAAAACTCATTTCCCGATACGCATGAGCTGTCTCAAAGCGATTTAGCGAAAACGACAGTCATTGTTTTGCTTCCATTCGTGCGATTAATCGCAATGGTGCGGTGATATCGTTGGGACACGCACAGAGGAAAGAGAGGTAACTTCAAAGTCTCTTTCATTCCGGGGACCTATTATTCTTTGGTCTCCGCTCTTTCGTCTTTCTTGTTTCTACTCTCCTCTTATTTTGTTTTGTTTTGTTCTTGCTCGATCCCTTCGTCCCTCATTTTAGTGTACGTTCACCAAACCTTGTTCCACCCTCTGTTACTTTGACCAAACAGAGTTAGTTTAACCAAGCTAACTCGTTGTGTGGGACAAACCTTTCGTGATGTCACCTTGATCCTTCCTTGTCGCAAGTGCTTCTAATGAATTTTAAATTATCCAGTAACTGAGTTAATAGTTGCAGTTATCACTATTATATAACACGATCTAATCCTGGAAGAATTAAAACTGATAAACTGATATAACGGTCTCTTATTTATGTTAAATGCTCTTATTTATGTTAATGGACATGTCTAGCGAGAAATAAAGATACCTATTCGGTAAAACCTCAATATGTTTTTGGTTTTGCGACGACAGTGCTATAATTTCATGCTGGTTACCATCGAATCTTTTTAGATAATCCGGGAGGTAATCTAACATCTCTCTTTTAGAGGTTTGCGTTCTCTCGCATGAGCGAGCAGATCCGTAATTGGACGAAACCTATTGCCTGGATATGATGGATCCTGCGGGTTCTGGTCCGGCGATTATTAATATCGCGGTCATCGAAATTGATTCGTTACCGGGAGCCAATGACGTCGTCATACAAAACAACCGCATGTACCTTTCTATATCTGTCTCCTAAACTGTCGAGCTATTTCTTTCGCGTACTATCATTATATAAACTGCTGCAGCAACTTCGGATGCAGCATTAATTCTAAGATACTTTACTCGGAAACTGTAATATACTCATATTGAATCTAAGGCCGGCATTTATAGTCTATTCTTAGACAGTCTTATGTAATGGCTTATTTTAATAATTTGACTCTATGATTTATTAAATTTTAAAATAGTTTTAAACATAAGAATAAGTTATAAATATTGACCAAAAGCGGTACAATAATCGTTATTAAGTGCTATATTATAGATTAAAATTGTCCAAACTGATATGACCCGCGTTACGATTAAATTTCATCGTTCAAATCGATTTTCCAGAACAAATTGGTGTTCGGGATACCGCAACGAAATCAAGCGCCATCCATTCGAAATGAAGCATAAAATTGTTTACGTTGTTTGTCAATGATTTGATGATTGCGGAAGTTTAATTTAGCCCATTAAGTACATGCATATGCATGCTGAATGCAGTGAAATACAATGTGACTACTCTTATACATAGATGTGGGAAAGAGGGATGTAATGAAGATACCCGCCTTGATACTCTATCGAAATTCGATATCTAACGTTTATATTTAGAGGTACTCTCAGTTGATTCTTAAGACAGTTTGAATATAATCTTAAGATGTCATGAGAGCTGTACTGTTAGTTCTTGTTACTTAGACGGTCTTGAAATAATCATGAGCTATGAATACCGACTTTAGAGTAATCGGAAAAGTATCAAATTAATTCTTATATAGTTCGATACTATCCTGGGTAGATCCATTTCATGTCCAACCGATTTCCGTTCGTGCGAATTTCTCGCAAGTTCAACGAATTAAATTATATAGTACATTTTATTATTTTCCAAAATGAACTTAAACATTTGTTTTAGAAAGTTGGAAGTATGTTCGCGAATTTTTAGAGATTTTTTTGAAAATAGGTGAAAAAATGGACACAGATTCAAAATACTCAGAATTGTGATGAGACACCGTTTTGTTCCTCGTACCGTAAAGATTAAGCATCATATATGGATCTAAAGATATAAGTATAATATAATTAATATAAGTATTTTATCTTCAAGCATTTATGTTACATAGCTTCCATAATAGTCGACCTCCTTGCTCGTTTTCTCTTCCACAAACCTCTCCTGAGCCAATCCCTCATTGAAATAATTAAAACGGCATTTATTCCCGTTGTGCTGTCCTATTCGGGATGATAATTGACATCGACTGTTATCGTCGCGTTAACGCCGTCGAAAGTTCACCTTGGATATGAAAGTTTGCGGGATAACTTGCCGCATTTAATTGCAAATTTTCCTAGTTAGCGCCAACGCTGTCTGTCGTCTGATGCGCAATCTTGCGAAATTCGATCAAGAACATAATTCGCTAACTACACAAATGTGATGAAGAGAGAGAACTCTTTCTTTATTAGAATAAGTTATATAATTTATACACAACTTGTGAGAATCGAAGAGAATCTCGTAAACAAGATTTTGATCGGAAAGATGCTGATAATATCGTTCTGATCAATATTCGATATTATCATCCGATGTTGAATGCTGGAACGTAGAAAAAAACTCAAAAATGTATTATTAACGTAAAAAAAGCGAATAGAACACATAATATATGCGAGATCCCGTACATAATATAATAGCAACGGATGTTTCGGGGAAAATGAAGAGGAGATTCCGCGTCTCCTCGCGTTGAATCCAGACGTGGTGTTCGATGGCGGATTAAACTGACAGTCGGAATGGCATTAGCGGATACGTCGTTATTCAGGCTCAGCGGTACTTACGTCTCGTCATTACCGCCGCGGGAATCTCGTAACCAGGAACGATAGAACGGGGAGAGAACGATGGACAGGGGAAGGAAAGGGGACGAGAGCTGAACCGATGCGATTGAATAGCTCGGCGACAATCGGGTCTGTCACAACGTCGCCTGGGAAATTGTGACAATGTAATAAGATTAATAAGTGATAAGGGAGCTGTCCGTGTCGCCGAGTTCATTGTCGAGCTGGGCATTGAGATACTTCTCGACGGGCACAATCGCCTCGCGTTTGTAGAGAGTTAAGACGTAATGAAATTTGACTCGCGAAGAGAGTCGGCACGGCATCAGTTTCCACGGTACGTATGACGTATTGTATACCAAGCTGGAAATTGATGGCTAGTTAAATGTACGAACTGATATTCGCGCAGTGCTCGACGAATTTGCTCTCGTCTTCGTGATAACGACGTCACGAAAAATTGAAAAAATACGCACGGACGAGATGGTCGGCTTGTTTCGTTCGTATCTTCTTTGTGTTCTCCGTATCTTCGATGATGCTCCATGAATGCTACTGGATCATATTTCATTTCTCGCAGAAACTGCGAAGCGGCACTTTCCGATGAATTCCAATCCAATATACCCGCGATACGCGCACGCAGAATGCTCGCTCTCGCATAAACCATCGCTCGTATCTTTACATACGTTCTCGGTTATATCCACGGAAATGTATCCTTTCAACCTTCATCCCGAGGAATTTGATCGAGTTATTAAATTCTCGTACAGTTTCTCATTCTGAGGAGACAAAAAAGCGTACACACGTTTTATATATACACATTCGCGTAATAACTTTTCGTTGATGAAGTTTGCGATGGTTTTTTTCTCTACAATTGCCTTGTTCAACTGGATAATCGTGGCTGGAGGATGTAATTACACACCAAATTTATCAGTGACACAATGTGAATCATTAAGAGATTGCGGCTTCACAGAAAAAACGATTATGCTGAAATATTTAGAAAAAAAATTTGCTGAAATATAGAAAAGCTAAATGTAGATCTAAAAATAATTTGGTTGGATCATCAAAACAATTATGTAGGAATTTCAAGCATGATAAGTAATGCAAGAAATTCTAATAACCTGCAGTTTGAGCATCCTAATTAATTATTTTGATCCAATAAAATCATTTTCAGAGATCATCTGTATAGTTAAATTTTTCGATACTTCATACTAGAAATAGTGTGATCGTATTACTTACATTTCCAGCTGAAAATGAATAAATCAGCATTTTCTGGTTAAATCTATTATAATTCTAATTAGAGATAACCAAGATACTGATTGATATAATTAAAATTTTTTGGTTCGTTTATTTTCAACTAGAAATTTTTCTCGGTTCGGCAAAATTATTCTTTCCGTATTAAATATAAAAGGCACTCAGATTTTCGTTAAGAAAATATCAGCTCTAAATCGGTTCATAAGAGAGTTCATCGATAAGTTTAGACGGAAGGATAATACTCTGTACCGAAGTTATCGATGAGAGGAGAGGATTATAACATATATATAACTCATTCACCAACCTATAACGATATTGAAATTGTTATAAGCATCTCGTGTCGGATAAACAGACCGCTTTTCCGAGCATCATCTTTGAGCATCTGCCACAAGACATTGCTCTTCGAGTTCGCAGCTGGTGATAATCCCGGCTGGCGAATATTCGCGTTGTGATTCGCGAGGGTCGAATTTGCGAAAAGCAGCAGCTTCGCAAAGCTACGTCCATTCGCGCTAAAACTGCTCAGAAAAATGTAGGAAAGGGTGAGGAGAAAGAACATGGGCAACGAGAGAGATCTAAGAGGAAGGTCGGAAAGTTCGCAAAAAAGATTTCGGTGCTTTCTGGCCTCGGACTGGTTTTGACTTGGATATCGGGGCCGACGACTTCGGCTTATCTCCTTTGAAGAAGGATAGACGGAAAGAGGATGAAAAAGCGAGGAGGTTGCGACGGCTGGAAGCGGAAAATTCGGAGGTGGGAAATGAAGATGCCTCTAGCTGTCTATAATGCTTCGGCTGAGACGACAAAGTGGAGGTTTCGGAAATCGAAAAGTCGAAGACGAGGGTGCAAACGACTACGTATTGATTTACAGGGTGGAAACGCGCTGCGTTATTTACGAGTTGCAAAAAAAAAACCCTCCGGAACACCTATGTCCAATTTTCACGCGTAACTTTATATGAAATGGCAATTCAACAGAATCAAGCGAAATTCAATCAATTAATCAAGCGAGAAGCTAAATGTAAAATATGAAAGCGAGACGTTTCCTCTGCAAAAACTCCAATTGAAAAGGCAAAGTATATTTAATTGTAGAGCGTCAATTATAATAAAATTTATCTTTATTGCGCAAAGTATATAAATTACCACTTTCTGTGAAAATATGAATAAATTCAAGGATACCAGAGATTAAATATAACATTTTACAAAAATAATTTCTTTATAAAGCAACGAAGAATTTAAGAAACTGCAAATCTTCTTTACCTCTTTCTATTTTTAATAGGTATATTAGAAACCAAATATGACAATTCCTAATATTTCTTAAAGATTATTTTACAATGTCGAATAAGATTTCATTTTCTTTTCCTTTTCACTTTTCCTCTTTTCCTTTTTTAATGAAAGGGCGAACTTTTCGATTGCTAAAACTATACAATTACAAGGCTAACACGATTGTTTTAATTGCAATTAGTACGTATGCTGGCTACTGTTTTTGATGTTATCGCGGAAATACTAGTAATTATGTAAAATATTATCGGCGTAATTTACTGAAGCTTTAGCTCTCAACGCTTGTTAGCACGATTCAGTTTAGCGTAGGTACTTCGCACACAACACGACCTCTTGACTATATCGTCTGCAAAGTTTCAGGCACATGCTCGTTACAGGTGAGCAGGGAATGTGGAAAGCTGGGCATTGCCAACCATGTCACGCGAATTATGCTCTCCTACGAACCACGACATTCCTCGTGAATATAAATTAATCAATTTAATCCTTAACTGGTCTGTAATCATAAGCATCCGCAATTAGCTGCTACAGATGTATTCTACAACACAAAATATCGCTATTGTTTCTTTAAACGCCAGACACTTTGACAACGACAATGACGATAATGCCTTTGATAACAACGGATCTTTGAAATGAATTGTTTACGTGGCTAAAGAAAATGATAAGCGATGAATTTTTCGATTTCATTCTTCCACCTCTCATTGATGTTTGCAAGTTAAACTTTAACTCTTCGACATATCTAAAATTTAAGATATTGCGATCAAACGTTCTTCCGTTCTTTCGACGATACGACTTCGGAATTGGGTTTTGCAGTAGCCTGATTTCGCGCGATAACGTTGCTCAAAGAGATTCGATTCGGTGCACCATACATTCCGTCGATTCCTGTCTCTCGCACTCTTCTTTCATCCGCAGGAACAAAAGTTCACGTTTAGAGAAGAATTGTGTAAGGCGAAATAATGGAATCGAAATTGACTCCGATTCTTTGACGATTTCTAAAAGGTGGTAGAAAGAAACAACGGTGGCAAGATTTACTTCTATCGTTCTAAATTCATTCTGTTGCGTAATCAAACATATTGAGAAAATCGAAACGATCGTTTGCTTCCGGACAGTGAAAAGTAATCAGATAATAATCATACAAGCATTGCGTAATCAGCAATTAATTTCCGCGTTTAAAATAAAGATTCCGCAAGGTATTCAACGGTCAAAAGCGTCATAGTTTGCCTGTCTGTGACATTAATTTTATATCATACGTAGAAGCGGAAAAAGATGAGAGTAGGAAGAACTAAAAATTAGACGGAACACACACTGATCAATATAAAAGAATCTTATAAAAAATCAAAAGTAATCTTCAAACTTGCTCCGTCTGTTCGTATCGTCTGACAGATTTCCGAGCGAATAAATGAAAATTCCGCTTATTGAGAATTCCATATATTGGCAGATTACACGCGAAAAAGCAAGTCTCAGAGTAAAAAGTTTTTCCTTCTTTTGAGATAAAAAAACCAACGTTTTGCAAATATCATTTGTGCTACACGAAAAACACACTCACGCCCGTAATTTTATATTTTTCATAAAATGGTTAAAAAATGATAAACATCCCCTTGTTCGAATTTCTAAAACTCGAAATGTAACTTTAACTCTGAAAACCGTTTTTCGCCCGTAAAAATAGATTACCTCAACTTGGTCAACTATAGATTTCTCATAAGTTAAATGCATGTCAGCAGCGAAGATTACCAAATATTTTACGCGTATACTTTCGTGAATGGCTTTTTTGAAAGGGTCTCTGCGAATCTGTGTAGTTGGCCCCAAGTGATGCCGGGAGATTTCCCGGGGAAATGAAACCAGTAACAAATCATCAAACGTTACACGCTCCCCTCGAGCTCGATGCACAAAATTCAATTCCGGAGCCAGTCGATGTCAAATCCGTCGATTTTCCCTACTCTCGCATATATAAGGGCGTCTCGCCCGGTGTCGGGAAGGGGTTTGGGATCCCGGCGACAAATCACGCACGACGCCCTTCAAGTTTCGCGAAGCGTACGTAAAATGTACGCGAGATAACCGACTGTCTGCTCGGGTCTGCCTGACGTTTTTATCTGGCAGCTGGTGTCTCCATGAAACACGGAGAGGATGTCCGAGGATGTTTACGTGAACGCGCTTTTGTCAAAAAGCGTCACTCTCCCTCTTCCCTCCCTCTCCCTCTCCCACTCTTTCTTTCTCCCTCCTTCCATTTTTGCAGTAATATTGCGCAGTGATCACTTCTGTACACCCTTGCATTCGGCTTTCTTTCGATACACGACGGAGTTCGCGATAAATCCAACATTATTGATTTGCGTTCGGTGAACAGCACGGTTGCTGATGTAACCAGTTATATATAAATTATATATAAATTTATTGATTTATAAATTCACAGAAATGATGATAAACTTTATCATTTGTCGTATTGAAACTATCGATTCAAATTAAGAAAACTGTCGCTATAAATTACTTAAGTGGAAAACATTCTTCTTCCTCTTCAAGTCATTGACTCGGTTATTGCTTCGCAATATGTCGCACACTGTACGCTCTTATATTGAAAGTATAAACTATAGTGAACAAAAGTTTCAAGATTGATAAACTTGTCGCTACTAAAAAACGAAAGAGACAAGTAAATCAACAAAGTTCATCGTGTACTACATACACCGTTATGTTATAAAGTTTGAAGAGAGAAAAGAAAGAGAGAGAGAGAGAGAGCCATGTTCCTTTTCCATATATATATATATATACTAACTTCTCAAATAGATGCCAGCCGGCAAAGCTTTTTCACAGTATATGTAGAATAGATCGTAGTTTTCCTCTTTCTTTTCTTATTCGACGCTAAGAACCCTCCCGGATCCGGAAATGGGATGCCTCTTGTCGCGATGGCGTGAAAGTCGCCGTGAAACTTTGAATTTGCAATTTACCTCCGGAAGGAGGCCTTCTCTCCCTCGGTCGCTCTACCTCCTGCGAAGCGAATTCGAATTTGTACAAGAAAGATTTACCATGTAAACAGAATTACGAACTCCGCCGGGCGCGCGGATACGATGACGCGACGGGTTTTTCGTACTTCGCTTACGTCGCGCAAATTTTTCAGATAAATTTAACGTAGCACGGAGCATTAAGTAACAGAAAATACGAAAGGAGAATTCACAGATCAACAAATAATAATTAAACGTAATAATAATTTCAGTAATAGTACGGTTTATCGGATTAATTTTTTTTTCTCAACGTAATAACGACGTCTCTTCGTTTTTTTTTCTAGTTTTGTAAGTAATTTGTGATAACAAAATTTATGATAACAGAATTTTGCAAATAATTTTCCTAATAACAATTACATTGGCCAATATAATACTGAATGAGCTCTACATTAATTATTTTCAAGAATAGATAAATTAAATTGGTGACATTTATGATTGGTAACGGGAAACTGATGAAGTTTGACATTAATTGTATCGTGATACGTAGCCTGCGGAAGCAATATAATCAGGGTATCATACACTCGACATATGTGTAAAAGGTATAAGGTAATATATAAGCGAGGCACATACGAGGCCATGACGGAGTGGCTAACACAGAATACTCCGAACTTCCGAGAATTTCACCGCTTAATTAATACAAGCGAGTTACGTTGCGTGTAATACACTTCATTCTTGTTCGTAAGTTAAATTTTGTATTTTGTAATTTTGTCAGAAAATTATTAATAAGATGCAATGCAATTTTCCAAATTAATACGTACAGAAAAATAAATATGAAAATATGAAGAATGTTTCATATTTTAATTGAAATGATTTCGGTAATGAAAAGTTGTAAACTTCATTCTTTATTAGAAATCGCAAATAACGGATCATTTTAAGCGATCGTAATTGCAATTTAATTTCAAGATACGATGAAGTGGTTTCACGGATTGCGTACTGCAATGTCAGGTGGAGGATCATCGGTGGGGAGATCGGATGCCGCAGCATCCGAACTCCCGAGAATTCCATTGCCTGATTGATATGTGTCAAGCCTGCCGCATGCACCATTGCCTCGCGGCCAATACCCGACGGATTGCACACGCCACGTTATAGTCATATCCCCGTATCACGAATCGCATTAAAGCCCTGGCAATCAGATTCGAGCGACGCGCGTAGCCGCGAAATGCGAGCCAAACTAATCGCGATGGATCCCGAAAATCCTGAAAATCCGAACATTTTCCGCAAAATCGATGTCAACCGCCACTCAATTTGGAGCGTTTGCGATGAGAGAAATATCTTTTATTCCTGTTAAAATAGATTAAAAAAAAAGAAAAAAATCAAAAATCATTCACATGATTACAAAATTTGATAATAAATCCTCATATCTCTTTACATTTACAAAAAATCTATCGAATTATTATTTATTTTAATATCTTTCTTTTTTATTTTTTGATGCCGTGTGATCCTTATATTTATAAATATGATTGTTTAAAAAAAAATTTAAGAGACATTGTGGATGTTAGAAAATAAAAATACCTGCTTCAAGAGATTGGATTTTTACTCGTATAAAACTCTCACTCTCGAGCACAGTTGAACGCATAATATTGTGTTGACCTAAATTCTGATTTGAAAAGTCACGAAATACATTTTAAATCATGTCTTTTGTAAGAGGAAAGAGAGAGAAAGAAAAATATGTATAATAGTAAAGGTAATTGGAATAAGATCAAATAAATAGTAAATGAGAAGCAATAATAGACATGTGAAAAGAAACAACAACATAGATATCATAGTAATATCGTAAAGACATCATCATCACCTTATTTATCACTTATAAGTTCATTTTTAATTAAGTATCAAATGACGTCATGATGACGTCCTATGATATCCTTCCTTATGACTTTATTACGACTCTTCTACCTGGGTATGAGATATTACAGCTGTGATAACATAAAAAAACAGGTATTGACTGCGATAATATATTTAAGACATAAATAAGATAGAAAAGCGATAAGAATAGAAAGAGAGACAGGAAGTAATGCAACAAGCAATTAAAATAGGAGTGTGCCTGAGAAAGATTGAATGAATGAATAATGTCAGAACAAAGTTTGTAAACCAAGTCCCCTTCTTGGCTTTACGTAAATGCTGAAGAAAAAAATTTTATTCTATCTTCTTCGTGTCCTTTGTATCGTGGAATTTTAAAAGGGGAAGTAACGTTATGTTACTGTATATGTTCTCCGCGACAATCGCGGGGGGGGGGGGGGGGGGCAGAACAGAAAAACCGGCCATCCCTACCATAGTCGAATCCCGGTAAACCCTATTACGGTCGTCAACGGCACAGAGATCGAGAGGGAGAACGATAAAAAAAGGCCATTCCCCGAAATCCTCTAATGGTGAGAAAAGTTTACGGTCAGCGGAAATGAAAATCTCGGACGGCAGTATCGACTCGCTCCGCCTTCTCGTTCAACCACCCTCTCCTCGTCTTATCCCTTGTACGTTACCTACGTTACGACAATGTCGAGCCACGATGCATGTGCATTTGTGTGTGCATATGTACCTTACGCAAACACGCCCTCCACATCTCGAAGCTGCTTGGCCTCGGGCTAAGAACGAGACATAGACAAGGAGAGAGAGAAGTGAGGGCACATAGTCGAGGGTGAGATTGACGTGGGCGTTAACTGCCAGGGTATTTTACCTTCCTCATGGTCTTATAGACGATAATTTATTTCACTGTTCACTCCCCCTTCTCCTTGAGCTTCCACTTCGCCAGGTAAAACTAACTGGCTGTGGCTGAATTCGCCCCCTTATCAATCGTGGGAGCGTTGCAGCTTTTGTCCCGACTTGTTTAGGAGCACGATCTTTCCATAACTCTTACACACAAGGGCGTTTTCAAAAGAGCGCTCCGCGATTATACGGTTTCGTATTCAGTTCTATGCGAAAATGCACTCTCGTGAGCGCGTCTCTCAATAAAGCCAGTAAAAGAAAATTGGAAGAATCTGAATTTCTATTTTTCCCCTCCTCCCTGCTCCCATGAGCACTGACTCCATTCATTACGTCAGTATGCCGCCATTTACATGGTCAGGGTATGACGGCGAGCGGCCGTTCGTGTAGATTAATTAATTAGTTCGCGCTCCAAGAATTAAAACCGAAGAGCGCCGACCCTGGAATTAATAATGAAGCTCTCCGAAGCCCACTAAATTAACATCATCTGAAACAGCGAGATACTTTCGGGGGACATGAATAATTGAGCGCGCTTAATTATAAGAAGTTTACCTTCTCGATTAAAAAATGGCAAAGGGCGAAACATTCCTCGAGCAAATTCACGGAGCCTCCAGGGAGCAAATAATAAATATAAATCAATAAGAAATATAAACCCAAGAATTGAATTGACTAACGAGCGTTATGTAAATATTAATGTTATTAAATTTCGTTTAATGGGAAATCAGATAATAATTTTTTTTATTTTAAAATTAAAAATATTGAAGATAACTTAATAATGATAAGTCGAAAAGTTTGCTTGTATAAGATGTGAATTTATATAAATTAAAGTAATTTACATAAATATCTAGCGTTGGCTTACAGCGTTGGCTCCTAATCCATTATTATTGATTTAATAAAGCCTTTGCCTTTTGTATAAAACAAAATCTTACTCTTCGTTTAATATTAAGAGCTGCATGCTCGAACGGATAAAGATTTAATGGCGAATAACGTGGCGCGGTTCAACCGCTTGATACATTTCAGTTTTCGATTTTCGATGTGCCAATAATGGCGTCCCCGACGTCTCCCTTTCAGCCCATTCCATTCTGGGCTTCGATTCGCTCTAACTAATTCGTAATAGTAGATGTAGTACCGACTCGCTTTGCCGATGACTGTATGCGAAAATTGAAATTCGATAAAAAGCTCACGGTAGGTAGTCCGTAATCATGGCGTACGTCCAGGAACGCGTCGCGCAACAATATGGACGTTTTTTAATCGAAACTTTAATTACCGTCGCTATCAAGCATCGCTGAGGCCAGTTGTTCAGATAAATTAAATTGCCAAGATGGCGTACGTACAAGTTATCGGCATATTTCGAGAATTTGCATCGTATACGGAAAAGGTTCAATTATTTATAACGGTCGATATGAATTAAGTGGAAAGGATTACGAGGCGGAAATGCTGGAGAGCAGCTTTTAGCGATTCGAGGTCGGGGACAATAAGCGTTAGGCGTTCGTGCTGTCAGTGACAAACATCCGTCCGTACCACGTCGCAATATTAATAAACAATTAGCCGGGATCTATGTACGAAAGCGGCGTGTGAGGGGGGCTTCGAGTGGACGTTGGTCGCTATCTGTCAGCCCGCAGGCAACGCCGAGCAAATAAAGCCGATTAACGTGCGGGAATTTATTGACCGCCGGAAGGTGGTGCGGAACTCACCAAGAAACGTATCGATTTATCTCAGAATTATCGGTTATTCCTGTCGCGTGAATAAAAATTGCGACAACTCTTTCCGCTTTCCCATACGGAAAGGACGGTCTCTGCTCGAAATATTTCAAAATTATCTAGGAACAGATTTGAAAATAATTTTCTTGAATTATTTAAATAATTACGAGAGATTTCATGATGAGCAATGCTGTGAGCAAAAAAATTTTGACATTTTAAGCGTCGTAATTATTTTGGTGATAGTTGACACACACTATTCAAATAAATATTTATTAAATTCAGAATATTTTTTTATCAGTGTAAAAAGTTAGCTGGATATAAATCTGAAAATATAATTTTGACGGTCTAACAAAATTATTTTCAGATCTATAGCCAGCTAAATTTTTAGATGCTTCATACTGATAAAGAAATATATTTTAAATTTTAATAAATATTTATTTCAATAGCGTCAACTAAATATTCATTTACAGTAAATAAATATTAAAAAGTGGTAACAGTTAAATAAAATTGATAATTTGATACTAAATAAGTATATCTTTATATTTAGTTGTTACTCTCTATTCAAAGAGATGATTTATTAAAATTTAGTATTTTTTTTTTCAGTGCAGCAAAACCAATTCTCCTTTCTGTACATCTGATAGTCCGATTTCTATTGAAAAAAAAAAAAAAAAACGATGGGAACAGAAATTGAGTTGGAAATATTTATCTCTTTACAGAGGATACCTATATCTCGCGCGAGTACCTATACACGAGACGTTTGTTTTCGTAAGATAATAGTTACTGACCACTGTTTCGGAACAAATTGTTACGTCACGTTTCCGTCCTCATTTACCTTGTACCGAAACCGCTATCTTCGATTCTCGTCAGATAACCGCGCAAGCGGCCATCAAGTTTCATTATCCTTTGCTCAATAACTTCCAACAGCCCTTTGAGATTCGGTTACGTTATAAATAATTCTCTATCGTATACCATAAATATCTCGTGTTGCAGGTAGTTTATGTCAAAAGAATTAATCGATTAATGAAACGCAGTTTTGCATTCGTTTAAAATAAATAAGAATGGTGGAGCTCATCTCTGTAACAATCGTTATGACGAAGTTGATTGTTTATCGTATTTCGCATTGCACTTTGCTTTCTTATTTCTACGGCAGATCGCGCGTGAACCGAGTGATTTATTGAGTGATTTATCGACTCGTAATTATGGAAGGTGCAATCTATAAATGCTTTTTCCGTTCTGAATCGCCGTCTGATTTGACATATGAAACGCCACGCGATTGCCCGCGCATAGGCGCGATTCAATCCTATTAGCGAGTTACGTGGACGTAGACAAAAGTATTGATCATCGACGAGTTCGGCGGGCCGGAGCCCTCGAGATGCTTATATTCTCCGTCTCTCTCGTTCGTAAGCGCGATTGCCCCATTGAAATTCCCGCGCGCGCGCGACGCTGCATATTAATGCCGCCATATAAATCCAGCTGCTAACCGCCCTCTCAGCTTACATCCTTGAAGGGTGGGAGGGAGGGAGGGATATATATTCCCTCATCGAGAAGGACCTCTTCAAGTGTGTCGTCTCACCGGATAATCTTGCCCTGGAATTCGTGAATCTTCAAAATTGCACGATCTGTACGCGAAACGCTGACTGACTGAAGGCCGTCTCGCGTTTGCATGTATCGATCTCCAAGTATTTTCCTGTCGACTGCACGCGCGACGCATTTTATAAACGTCAAATCTTGACGCGATCTCATCGGATCGAATACGATTATTCGAGGTGCTTAAAATCCTTCGTTTTTCATGTAACATTGTCGACATTCTGTTACTTTTTTGTATACCTTATCATCTCTAATATATTATCATTAATATGATATTCACCATTAATTACATCATTAAACATCTCTGAGTGGGAATTCATAGTCAATTCTTGTTTTAAAATTTATTTGTTCCATCTTCGAATAAACTGTGTGGTAATTTATCTAATGGATAAATAAAAGAATAAAAGAGTAAGAACATAAGAGAGTAGGAGAGTTAGAGAGTAAGCTGAAGTTTATCAAAAGATGGAACAACCTAGCTTTAAAGATTTATCTTAAATAATGTCTTAAGATTCTAATCTCTCTGTGATTGACTTATGACATTTTAAAATTCTACTTAAGCCGGTTTGAAATGTAAGAACAGATTATGAATACTGGCTTTTGTAATTATTTCCAAATTAAAATACATATTTATATTAATTCTCTAAAAATTATGAAATTAAAAAGTATTCTAATATTTATTTGCATTTTAGTTTAATTAATACTTTATTGCTCTCTCAAACTAAAATTCCTAATTGCCCCACTTAGTACTTCATCACATCGACGAATTTACGGTCGACAGCCCGTAATTTTGGTCACCTTGTCAAGGAATGAGCCACAAGTTGCTCATCCGCAGGCGTTGAAATATTAACGCAATTTCCAACGCGATTTGTTAATTATCGACAGCCGTTGTGCTATAATGACTTTGTCGTGCACGCTGATTAGAAAGCTGTGTATAATAGACAAACGGAATCAGCAATATTATTAATTGATACGTTGATTAGAAACTCTAATTGCATGTCAACTTCGATCGACTAATTCATTTTCATTCGTAACGGGAAAGCTGTTTTTTGTTGAAATTAACGAGAGTTTAAATCGATTTGTATGGCAAACAAGATCCCGACCAATTTGGAATAACTTGCCAAAATTCAAAACAAACAATTTTCTTAAGTTAAAATATTTCGCAACAAATCAAAGTACCCCTAATTCAAATTAAAGTAAAAATCAATTTTTGGACTGCTTGAATAACGATTGAAAATTATTGCGTGTGCAGAGAGAGAGAGAGAGAAAAAGAGAGAGAGAGAAAGAAAACTTGCGTAACTGTCGGAATCGAATTATCATCTGTGAATTTAGTTCCATGTTTGATATCTGCTTCGATTTCGAATCCATCTTCTCTCGACAAGTTTCGCTACGGCAGCGAAACTGATCTCGAACTTCAGCGAATTCTCGCTGTTAACTACGGCATGCGAATTGAAATCGACCCTATAATCCATTCAATTGTAAAGAAGAATGTGTTTTATTGTCCAAGAAAACGATAGACTCAAATATATATGTATCTCGAGATGCGAGCTATATCTGGGAAATAAATTCGATCTATTGCAACCATTGCTTCATTCATGTATATATAGTGGCACAACCTTTTAGAAGTATATTTTTAATTAACCCTTTGGATCGAAATTTTCTTTAAAAAAAGTATAAATAACTTCTTACTAAAGTATCTTAAGTAAAATCGTATTGTGTGTTGTTTAAATAACACGTGACATATGTAGTTAAACAATTTAAAAAAAAATATATTTCATTAAGAATTAAGATATATAATTTATTTTTATGAAAAAGTTAAAAATTGTGTAACATTTCTAATCATAATAGATCTAGCAAAATCATGTATTATTGAAAAAAGCTACTTTGTTTAATTAAGCTCAAGTGATTTTTTATTAATATAGGTCAGTATTCATAGTCTGTTTTTATTTCAAGACCAATGTTGAGATTGTACTTAAGACAGTTTTAAATATAAGAATTTAACCGACTATAAATATAATTTATTCATAAATAACCAATAACAATTACAGATCAGAAATTATAGATCAGCCTAAGAGATTAGATTAGTTTCTCTTGTTTCGATGATTGATTTGTTTCCAATATGTTCATAGGGCCAACTCCACGTTTTTTCACAGCGTGCGCCTAACAGCATGCTACATTCGACATTAATTAAAGCGCTTAGCAAAGCTCGTTATCGAATGAGTCGTTAGCAACTCTACTGGTTATGTCGAGGTTGCTCGTTTCAGCAATATTATACGACAGTGGAATGTTACAAACGCAACAATATAACGAAAGCGCAACGGTGCATTCGTGTGTACGCTTGTTAGTATAGTCAACTTAAAATTCGACCAAAAACTCACTGAAATCCATCGCGCATATTTGTGCAAATCCGAACTGCGGGGCATTTAAAAAAAAAATCAGTTATACTGGTCTGTATCGATAATTAGAAGTGTGCTCATAGTTTTCCAGATTTGTCACATTTTTTTACAAAAATATCATATTGGAATCGTGATATTTCTAGATACAGAAAAACATTAAAGAAATATATTTCACATCTCTCGACAGTAGCCTTTAATATGTCAAGTCTGTTCTGCGAAAATATGCGTAAATCAAAAATGACTTCAATAACGCTCGTCTATCCCTTTATGTTCAAAGCTCGTTACGTTCATCATGCCGAAAAGCTTTTACCGAGACTCCATCCCATCAATAAAATGGCCAATCATCCAAGTAGTATCAACGTCCACAGCTACGGACATTAAATAGGATGAAATATTATATTGACAGAGACAGGCATTGTCTGCACTCGAAATCTAAAATTCACAACTTTAAAATATAAATACATAAAATAGAATACAAAATCCATGAAATAAGAGTATTTCAAGAAATATAAAATGTATTATTATAAAAAAACTGTATTATTTATGTACCATTTTGGTAACAGTTCCAAGAATCTATATATTGTCTTTTCTTGCTGTTTCTTTCGTTGTATTCAAATCTTTTGTAAAATTTTTAACATTTGACTAATTTCTTGAATCACCCATGTTAGACCATAGGGGTTTATGATATTTGAGGGAATGTAGGAAAATGCATAATCCTACCGCGAGTGCACGGAGACGCTAACTGTCCCGGTAAATATTTGAATTCGGAGATTGAAAATTTTAATTAAAGATCGGCTATATAACCCGGCGGGTGAATTCATTGGCAATTAGTAATTAGCGAAATCCTGTTCGGCCATAGGCTTGTGCACGTCCGCCCGCGCGATGTGCAAAAACCATTATCTGTAAGGCATTGTGAATGTGTGGGGTTCGTTAAATGAAGAGAATTTTAACGCTACGCATCGGCCAGCAATAGCGGCATTAAATTTCACAAGCGACTCGCGCGAAATTATTACTCGATTTATCGTAGAACCGAGATGCTTTCATCAAGCCATCATTATAATGCATTGCCCGTTTATTATTCCGTTGCAGAAGGTCAGTCGAGCACCCGGTTCATGTCAATAAACACGCGAGACTTAACTCACGGTAAATCACGTTAACGAGAAAGAAAGGGGGACAGCTCTTGGAAAATGGAATATAAAAGGTATATCGTGAGGTAAAAAATTTAGAATGGGAAATAGATGAAACCACAACCGCACCGTCTCATCGCGACATTATCATTTTGACGCAAGCCGGTAAGAACACAAGGGTCTCTTGCATTCCGTGCTAATTTGTACCGCTTTGAAAACCGAGATTAAAATCTTGTTTCCGAGACAGAGGGGAAAAAGAGAGAGGAAAAGAATTATTTTTCACATTAATATTCGCGTAATAATATCTGAGTATTTCCGGCTAAAACGAAGAATTCTCCTTCTATCTCTACAGGCAGTATCGGATTATAGAAAGCTCAAGCAAGTCGTATTATATGAAATTACATTACCGTTATGCAGGATTACTTTACATACTCGCTCGCAACACCTAGCATATAATATCGTGCTTTATGCAATTGTAAATGAAACTCTTCAATGTGTTTCATGTGTTTCTATCTGCAAATGACATAGATGACAACTTTTTTTTATCGATTGCATTTACGAGATCCAAGTTTCAACAAGTCGGTAAAGAAAAGTTAAATTATTTCTATCGTGGTCGGTTTATTTTAAAAGGTTAACTTATGAGTATAAATATGATTTATTCTTTGGCGTAAACCTCTTGTAATTATATACGTGACGCAATATTAAAATTACTTTTAATTGAAATTCTCGTAAAAGCAAATCGCCTCGCAAGTAGGTGAGCTACGCAACGTCAGGACAGAAATCTTAGCGTAATATTCGGAATCACTGGCGAAGCGCAGTCCGCCGTGTGGCAGATTAAAATTTATGATATAATTACGCGGGGTGTCATTAAGGGGAACATGGAAAAATGCAATCACGTAAGCCCGAGCGCCGTGCTCATATACACAATCTACGGTACTTCGCGCCTTGTTAATTACCGGCTGCAAGCATGAAGGCGGACTCTTTTGATCGCGCCTTATTAAATTAATGCCGGCGTACCTCGAAGACAAGAAAATAGAGTTTACGACGATGGAAAGAATATTGATTATGATGTTGCCTCGGCATACCCTTTAGAGCCGATTATGTAGAACGATATAAAACAATATGAAACCTTTGACATTGCACAACGAACATATTTTTATGTTGATTCTGTAACAAAGAGAAACGTTAAATTAGAATAAAAAGAAAATTCAAGACCTTATCGCGCACGTTAAAATATTGCGAAAGAAAATGGCATCATTATATTTTTCGTTTACAGAGAGAGAGGCTGTCGAGTGAGACGATATTCACTAATATTTTCACCAAATCGATCCGAAATTCAAATAATCCGTAAATGAAACGTAACTCGTTCCTCGTTCCTGGGAACAACGCGCAATACATGTAATATTTATATATAGAGCTACGATATTAAACTGACAGGATTAAACGTGCAGTGGAAGTGGGAGCGGAAGTCGACTTTGTCACATCTGTGATTGCGCCAGCCTAGATCGTGCCTTCCCTCTTTCGTCCCTCTCGTCACTGGAGAGACTTTGTCGTGAAACTTTCAGAATTTCCGGGAGAACACGCCACGTCGAAATCCAGATCGAACTTAACGTAGTGCAGCAAGATCGATCCAACCTTCCCACCGCGACACGTCGCGTCGTGCCACGAGGGAGAGAACTTTTCTGTCTCATCTTCCACGGTCTTCCACGATCAACTTTGTCTTGAGGGCCCTTCAAGTTTCGCCGTTGCACGAGAATTACCTTTGCTCTCGAGCCCCTCGTTCATCTTCGTTGCAGCAAAAAAAAAACAGGATTCGCTGGAAAGCTAGACCTACCCGCGTCTAAAAGTAATCATGATTATGATATAACTGACTATAAAAAGAAGAAGATTTAAAGGCAATTTTATTCAATCTTTTCAGAAGATTTTTAATCGCTCTCTTAAAAAAAAATTATCTGCTTTTGTTGGAACGGAGCTATAAAGAAAGAAAATGAAAATCTGTAAAATGTAAGTAAATAATTTATTATTCAATAATTTAAATATTTTAAATAGATAATTAAAGAGAAATAGAAGTTACGGCATTATACGCGTTTTCGAATGGCTGGTATTAAAAGGATTTGGCAATTACATAGTATCAGTGCTATGGTTTCATCCAATAAGAAAAGCGAAGCCTCCGCAATACGACCTATAAACATGGCGTGCTGTCGAAGATAGAAGCCTACCCACGTAGATAGCTTTTCTCAAATCACCGAGAAAAAAAGCCTCTAACTCGAAACACTTCGTTTTACCGAACGCAAAAGACTTTAAGTAATTCACCCCATTTATTTCCTTCCTCTTTTACCGTCTTTTTTCAAATTCCTTGCCAATACGACACATTCAGTCATTTCGCAACGCCTAAAGGCCACGTATTTTGACTTAAAGTGAACTAAAACGGTGACCTTTCTTCCGATTTCGCCTCGTGTGATCGTAAAATTCGAACGTAACGTCTTGAAAACGATTCTTCCATTTACAAGACAAAAAAAACATGGTCGTACTAACCGAACTTACTGTACAAAAATTTGAAAGCATAAAATCTTTCATTCATGTTTGTTTCATATAATCGTATTCCGTTCGACTTCACAAAGCACCTAAAATTGTTTAAAAATCCTTAAGATACTATTCTAAATATTTCGTATCCAACCGATTCTTGTTCGTGCAAATTTCTCGTATAAATTTGACGAATGAAATTATATATTATATTTTATTGTTTTTCAAAATAAAGTTTAAACATTTGTTCTATAAAGTTGAAAATATATCTGTGAATTTTTAGAAATGTTTTGAATTGGTGAAATTATTTTGAATTGGTGAAAAAAATAGTCGCGAGATATCCGGATTTGTACTGGTAAGGTCATTATATGTATTTAATACAGTTAACTATTAATATAGTAAGTAAAATGAAAATTGAAAGAAAAAAAATATATAATTTTTTAAATCTAATTCAATTAGATGTCAAACAGACGTCTGTAATCAGACACTTTGAATAATTATTAACTAATTACTATCTAGCAAACACAGTATCTAGTCAAACTGTTGACTTAGAGTTACTGTTTAGTAAACAGTGTCTTTAGTAAACAGTCAAACAATTTTATCCGAAATAATATAAATAAAATAATGTCAATTTGCAATTCGCAGTTGTTTAAGTTATTAAATCACATTATTGCGATTAGAATGTACGCGAAATTTTTCAAGAAATACAATTTTCACTATCTCTTTATTCTGCCTGACAAAAATGTCGAGAGATTATATATTGCGGTGGATGTACACGAAATCTTTCGTCGCTTATGTACCGACAGTCATGGCGCCTGATTCAATATTCGATATCCGATTTTGATTATATTGATTCAATCTCAACACTGTGATTCATCGCGGGGCGCGATCGGTTTTCTTATATTAATATTATTTCTCTCCCTTTTCCACCCAGACTGTCCGAGAGATTACAGGTCTCTGATTTCGGTCTTACCGGAATGAATACGGATGAAAATGGGGTATTTATTAAATCAACGTTATCCGACGAAATGGAAATGGCTTCAATCATCGCGACACTTGTTAATAATTAAATTTAATTCCGACACTTTCGATTCCGCAGACTCAGGTCTGCATGTATAATACTAGCTGACCCAACTAAAAAGAAAAGGTTCAACGCGGGGTCAACTATGTTGTTTTATAAAAATCACTCGTTTCGTAAATCCAATTAGCGGAAAGAGACAAGAGAAGAGGGAACGATAAATATAGGAATTATAGAGTTTTAATACAACAAAACCGCAGACACGAGAAAGATGTGGTATAAAAATAAATGCCTCCTATATTAAGCTACATATGTTACAACATATTCGAAGCTCATTAAAATCAGAAAAGAGGGAGAGTTCTTTCTTTCTTCCTCCCCTCCCCCTTTTTCTCATTCTTGATTTCCTTTAAAACCGATAAAAAGCCTGATCCTAATACATTGCCAACAAGATTAATGAAGAGTACAAAAAAGATTCTCGCGTATAACAATTTGACCGTCAAATATAAAAAAAGTCGCTAACTACCTATGGGAACACACTGTCTATAAAATATTTATTATATTTTACTTTACACATATTGCAATGACAATCTCCCTCAAGGGATCAAGGTAGCTTCCATTTCGAAAAGGCCGGTCATTTGCTGGATAGGCCGCGCAATCAGCGACGTGCATATACGGTGAATCAATTGCATTATGGCGCGTCGCTGGTCGAACTTTCCACTGGTTCGTAACCCGCCTAACTCCCGAGTTCGACCGGCCATTAATTGCGAGACAATAATTGAGTTTGAAGACGTGGCGACCAGAGGTGTTCCGCCTGATGCCACCATCTCGCTAATTTTCCTTAAGCAATTATCGTCCCACCTCCATTGCGTTATACTTTAAGATGCTTCTCGCAAAATCTTGAATCTTCCTCGACGTTCAACTTTTGCGACGTTCAACATTAACGTGAAAGAAAACAAATAAGTACACTCTAAATTTCTTGCAAGAAATTTAGAGTGTAATATACTATTCATCTGAGACAATGTTACGTCATAAAAAATCAAGTTGACAGCTTAATTGCATGAGGGTGATGATAATCCTGTCGTGTTTAAAGAGACTAGCAGTGTCTAGGCGGACAGAAAGTTCGATGTTTAATTTTAACTTTTGCAGAACTTGTCTGCAGGGAGTTTATTGGGGACATATAACTGACCGGTATCTCCAGAGACACGGATAGGCTGATGACAATTTCTGTACTCGCCAACACGATCCTCGCACACGTTTCTATTTATTATGATAACACAGCGTTATTTATTTGAAATGAGTACAATTTATACTTATTACTTTTAATTTAAAATATGTTTTTAAAGTGTTAGTGTGTAAATTTACCAAACACAATTTACTTAATATTTTTAATGTAAAATATGTTTTTGAAGTGTTATAGCGTGTAAATTTATTTAATCAAACTCGACGAGATATTTCCCGGCTAGAAATAATTAGTCGTATCGACATTGATTGACGTCAATGGGACTATGGCAGACTGGTTCATCGACGTCAATTCGACCAATCATTTCTGTTACCCGGCTGGGTTCTATTCTTGAAATATAGTATTTTCCATTTGTACGTGATATAATCAATGTTTTGCGAATTGCACATAGTAATGTTCAGCAATCAAACTATAAATTAATTTCAAAATGCTAAAATATGATTAATATTATTATTATGAGCTTTATTGTCTTTTCATTACTAATTAATGATCGGACTTGCGTTTGTTCCCTTGTGACCAATAGATAGTCCTGTCGCGGAATCCATCACTCTGGTAAGCTGCTCATTTCGTCGAGTAAATTGACTACGTGCACGAAATATCCTACCTCGCGGTTACTGAACGACTGCGAGCAGACATGGACGAAAGGCGGTAAGATTAACGCATCTGGGAACAAAACGAGCTCACCGAAGGCGAGCCGCCATCGTTCTTGGGCGAATACATCCTCGAAGATGGCCACGCAACGACGAGGATAAATGTGGTATCCTGCCGGAGAGATTTACGAGAGAAAATTGAATATCGTCCGAATGCTTGGCAGACCGTATATTTTTCTGTGAAATTTCTAGATAAAAGAAGATTATAAAGAGGCGACCAATTTTTATTTAATCTCAACGGTATCTGGTATTTTTATTTCCTTCCCAAATTCAGATAGCCTGCGGGGGAAAAGAGAGAAATTATAATAATTATATATTATAATAACTAAATTACCATACGTTAGACGCATGAATTATTGTCTATTATCTACTGTCCAATATTTGCTTCCCATAATACATTGATAATAATTGCAATTGTCTATTTGATATTTTTATATTTTTCATGTTTAATATTTACATTTGATATATGCAGATTGAAGAAAAGCCATCGCGGAAAAAAATTTTTTTTTCATACGCCCAGAGATCTGGATATATTCCCTCAGTTTACTCAGATAATATTTTTTTCCACCGTGTAACCGATTAAAAGTACTTGCCCGTAGGGGAGAGGGCTTGAAATCCGATTCAAAATCTCATTCCCCACTGGGAAATAAGTGCCGGCAAATGAGAGAAGATTTGATAAAAAGGAAGTGGATCTTTCTTATACATCAGCATCCTATAATTATTTTCTTTTTTCTTTCATTGGCTTGTCATCAATTATCTTTATTTCATTCGATGGGATCGCGAACAAAGAGTTCTCCGTTCTCGAAAGAAGAATATATAATTTCACGCCGAATCTTATGACCAGGGGGCATTATTTCCTAAATGCAAGGAGAGAGAGAGAACATTTTCATCTGTAAACTCGAATTCAAAAGGTTAGGTCGGTCTCTCACTAGACGCGCATTAATATTCATTTAACGAAACCACCTACAGGACGGAAACTACCCTCGACCTATTTCCTATATTACTCACACGTACGTAAAAACGCACATACAGACATGTAGAAGTAGGTTATCCCCCACGACATTTCCGCGCCGATGTACTTCATATGCACCTATAGATTATATGACGGAAAATTCTATTTTCCTCGCACCTTGTTTTATCCCTTCCATTATTTCTTATGTCTAATAAAATCCCATATAAATTTACAGTTCCAGTTTGCTGTTCTGAAACCATGTAGCGAATCACTTTTTTCCATTTAATTTTCTGTAATTTAATATAATGTAACGACCAATCAATTTATTAAAAATTTACTGTACAATCTATTATATTAATATACCATATATATGATACGTAATAAATCAAATCACTTTGAAATAAGCAAAAAAAAAATAATAAATCAGTTTATTAATGTGAGCAAAAAAAAAATAAAATTTGAAAATAATTAACGCAAATTGTAATTTCCAAGAATAAATGTTACGAAACTTATTTAACCGATAAGAAGTTAAATATATTGGATAATAAATATATACTGTGTCCAAAGGGGATTGAAGAAGTCGAGCAACTGGTATTGTTCGCGTTTGGCGCGGCAATCGTAAAGTACGTGGTCTTGGCTAGGAGCCTAATTATCTCGTCGAACCGCGAAACATGCATCGTTTCGATGTATCATGAAGTAGGGATTGTTTTTGCAGCGTGTATAATTATAGACCAAGCAACCGGTCGAAACTGGCAAGGGATTTTCGATCGAAGCGACGATCCTCTTTCTCATCGAAGAACGTCCGTCGTGCAGAAGACAATCCCCGAATAGTCCATCCGTTTCTGCGATCAGATACCGTTTTTAACTCTCTATCAAAAGGATACATCTCTCTCGCGAGGTCGCCGGCCTCAGGGAGGTCTCCGCGAACTCGGTCATGCATTAGACTATCTTAAGAAATTCGATATATAACATAGATTAATTTTCTCTGTCACATTCATATATCATGTGTAAAGAGATACTTTAGAGTATTTGCTTTTCGATTTATTCATAATGTTAAATCGATCAAGATATATTTTCAGAACACAACGTGTCCGAATTATAAATATCCTTAAAAATTATTTCAGCTTTAAAAATTATTATCAGCATATATTATCGAAGGTTACACTCTCTTTTGGATTTAAATGTTGTATTTTCTGCGAAAGTATAATTGGATAGTATATGTTTATTGATGCACATTAAACAGCTAATTCTTTTAACGCGCCCTCCACACCACAATCAACGAATTCAAATTCCAAATTACAATTTCCACAATTCTATAAAATAAACCAACGCAAAGCGCAATTAAATGTTTAACTACTGGAATGAATTAGATGAAATTTAAATCGGATTAAATAATGCAATAGATAACACGTCGATATAAATATAAACAAATGTTTATTTCATGGACCGATGCTTGTGATAATTTTATACAATTTTATTCGAATTATTTTTCTAACACAACGAGAGGAGAAAAAAACCCGAAAAATGTATTCTTAAAAAGAAGAAACTAATTTGTGCGTTACTTTGTTTGAAGCACAAGTGAATGATGAAAATATAATTTGCAAATACTATAAATCTCAAATGACGAATGATTGTTAAATATTTCATTACCGAGCTAAAATCAGGTCACTTGTAAAACGTCTCTACATGTTTGTTTGGCAAAGTCATAGCGTAACTTTTACAGTGATTTATTGGAAAGTCGCTGCAACGCACAAACAATTATAGGCCACGCAGAATCTATTCATTATACAGATTCTTTCACACGAATGACGATTAAATCAAATTAGATAACAATAAATTTATTAAGATATTTATTAAGATCAATTAGATATCAATAAAATATGATAAATCCAAAGTATTATGAAAATATATAAATATAACATTTCGTTAGCTAAATATTTAATAGATTCTATAGAATTCATTTTATACCTGTGCCTTTGTTATTCATATTTCTGTTACCTATTTTCTGTAGTGTTTGAATTTACAGCTGACAAAATCATTTTTTTTATTTTAGCTTTAGCTAATCGTTCCGAAATGACTTTTACTTCCATTAGGTATATTCATGTATTATATTAATTACATACACGCGCGATAGTGTGATTTCGATATTATTTTTTACGTCTATACTTGCAATTGAAAAAAATGAAAAAGGCGTTTAGAATGCATTTCAAGCGAAGGCTTGAAATTCAAAGCATGGATCGTTAGAATGGCGCACTTGTGAGCTAAAGCGGCTAAAAATAAAGAAATTAAGTTACGCGTCTCCCTTCGTCGCGCCCCTTTGATCTCTAACACACCGGAATTCGATTTTTCTGCTAGCCCGTACCAGGCCAATCCGACAAAGTGGAGCGTAAATTTCGCGTTTCCTCGCCAATTCGGTTCTCACCGACGCGACATACCGCGGTTGATCTCGGGGTCCTTAAAATCTTTCCTTTTCCGGGAGATGGAAAATCGGTGAAAGGTCGTTTTTTGATTAAAATATCACTGTCGTCGCACAGCAGAAAGAGCAATTCCGAGCGGACATTCATAATGCTGAAGCCTCGCTCTCGCGTTTCGAATGTTGCGTCGAAGATGAATGCGGGAGCGCTAGATGTTGTGAGGACGAAAAATCCAGAAATACTTTCCCGTTCGTAAAAACGTTTAACACGAGAATGAGATGCGAGCGCGGTAATCCGCATTCGCTTCCAATTTGATTGGTATTGTGCTCTTTGAAGTCGACGTGGATCACTCTCGCTGAGAGCTCTCATCTTTCATGTCTGATCCGTTCACGCACTCCGTATCCGTATTTTATTCCGGACCAAGTCGTGGAATAAAATTTTAATGCCAGAGACAAAAGCAGTGCATGATTGTGAACCGGATCTCGAAGCCATTGTGTTGTTTCGGATCAGTCGAATCGAATCGTCGGACTACAGAATAGTCCGCGCACAAGCCCACTCGTTTACAAAACTATTAACCCGGATCATGCATGTGACAATCGTGAAACGTCTCACAAATAAAGTCGCAATAAGTTATCTGTCAATGTTCGCATATCTCTTTCTAAAACCGGAATTATTTTCACGCTGAGAAAAAATGATTGCAATTATCTATCTATAATTTAATTATATAATTTGTAGTCATTTTTTGGGACAACTATATATTTATGATTGCTTGTAAATATAATTAATCGTGTTGACACTTTTTAGGCTTTCACGGGTATTACCTTCAAAGATATCAGAAGGGTTGCGGATTATCACCGTGTTTTTATCCATTGCCAATGTTTCGTAAACCTTTCACTTCATTAAGGCGAGGAACGCACTGATACTGAGCTGCTCTTCCGGAGAACTTCCTTTATGTATTAATTTTACTATTAATAATAGCGACACACTGATTGAAAAGCTTCAATTTTTCTTAACATGTTTTTCAGACATTACGATCACATAAACAGTTAGGGTCAGTTTCACAATTCATAGTTAACTCTCAACTGAGAGTTGTCGAACTGGACCTAAGTGATTTAAGAAAATAGTTTCATTATTCATTATAATTGCAATTACTGAAAATTGCAATTACTAAAAACGTTTATTTTATCTACCATTTATATCTTGATATTTTACCATATTAATATTTGTTTTTTCATATTTGTGAGAACAATACATAATTATTTAGTAATAACCATAAAAATGGAGCTCCTAACTATAATTATTTTTCCATGCAATTATAATCACAAAAAAACTTTTCTCTTTTTCCATGCATCGTTCCGCGAAATAGTCGGTACGTTCCCTCGTCCATCTTTAACGTCCACGTGAGACACACAGAGCGTTTGATAAGATATTTATCAGCGCATTTTGTGGACAGCGTGGAAATTCCGGGCGCACTTAGATACGTGAGTTATTCTGCGCCCTGCTAGCATCATCTACAATACATACAAGTTACGTTTTCGCACACACACACACACACACATATACCCTCTCTTTCTCTGTCTCCATTTTTCTATCTCTCTATTTATCTTCCTCTTTCTCTCGCGCTAACGGACAAACGGGCGAAGATAGCGGAAATAATTCTCCGATGAAAATAATGCATCTTTTGTACACTTCACACTTATATACGTGCGCGCGCGCGTGCACACACATACACACATACATATGCAAATACCATATCTGTCCCTCCTTTATATCCACTCTATCATCACTGCGCTTCTCTTTCCCCCAAACTAACATAACTAGAACAAAAGTTTCGGCGAACACTGTCAACTGCCGCCACGGCAAAGATAATGTGAAAGCCTCTTTGCACAGCTCACCGGCTTGAATCTTCCTTTAAGGACAAAGCAAGAGCGCGGGAGACAGGGGTGGTATCGTCGGGAACTGTTGAATACTGTTGAAGGGGGAAACCTTAATTGCAACTCGATGTGAGAAGTGGAGAGAGAGAGAGAGAGAGAGAGAGAGAGAAATTGGGAAGGTGCATAGTCTGGGACTGGCTAGAGAATGTTATAGCTATACTTGAATAAGATAATACGAAACGTTTGATATGATCTTTGACAAAGTTACTGTCGCTTCCAGTTTCTATCGTTTGTCTATCGATGTCTTGATCCCTCACTCCTTTTGGGAGAAACAAGCAGAAAATATTTTTGATATAAAAAACCCCGTACAAATTGTACAAATGGAAAAAGTGGCAGTCAAATTGGAAACTGTGATATTGTAGATTATGAGATATTGATCAAAACTTTTATCAAAAAAATAAATAGTTCAACGAATAAAGATATTTTTTAGTCCAATTAGGCTTAAAATAGCAACTTTCAAATGGTGCTACAGCAAAGTCTGTCCATTTTTTTATTTTGCCTCCTTTTTATTTTTTGAAGGAGATTTTTCATCAGTACATTTCATAATCTATAAAATATTACAGTTTCAGTCAATCTGACCAAACCTACTTTTTCTATACGATTTATCCTTTTTCGTATTTCTCCCTCCTTCCCTAAATTCTATCACTAAATTCTATCTTTCTCACCACGATACATAAGTTATTTTATGTCACGGGAAGAAGATATCTCTTGGAAAATATGAAAAAGGCGGAAAAGGAGAGACGAGAGAAAAATCTTTCCCCCAAGATATACAAAACGGCAGCGTCCAGTACGTTAAACGCCAAGATGTCCAAAGTATTTCACAAGATAGCACGACGGAAGCAGTCGGTGACCTGATCTCTAACTATGTACCAAGTACACCACACTCCGGCGCACATTTACCCCTCCCCCCCCCCTCTTGTAAAACGCGTTTATTTTGGACAACTGCGAGTTATTAACAGATCCGCGCTTCAAGCCACGATATCCCGTCGCACATTTGTTGTCTAGATGTAATAATAGTACGCCGACGATACTATTTGCTGGAACAAACTCGTGGGGGGCCCGCGGACTAAGCGTCTCCCTTTTAACACCGGAATGTCACAGCGACGACGCGACAGATCCCAAAACGCACGCAATCATTAGGAGCAATGTTATAATTACGTGCTAGCTCGTCACTTATTACAATATAAATAATTTAGCTCGTGAAATTGGAAAGCAAAATATAATCGGGATCGCCTATAACGAGCATTAAAAGTTGATTTTATATTATGTATTACAATTTGGTTTATCGTTATACTCTGTATGAAGTAAAATGTTTCGACTTATTTTACTTAGTTTTCTTCAGTTACTCGCATAATATATCAGTATTTTTTATAATCCCATTTTACTGTATAATAATAACATAAATTAAAAACTAGAAATTTTAACAATTAACATTAAATTAATTTACTGTTCTTGTATGAGTCAATTACGTTATTTACTCTGCGTTTTATAAAGATAGATGTGTTCACCAGTCACAAATCGTATTACGATGTCACTGATGTAAAACGTCGCTCATATATAATATTTAAAAATAATAATAAGATAATACTTTGATGTTTCAAATTTTATATATTCCTGCTTCTTAGTTCGGAAATCACGCCTCAAAATTTGTCCTCGTTAATTTCGGCAACTTGCGCAAACTAATTATGTAATACAACTAATTATAATTATATAACTATATATAACAACTAATTATGTGATACACCGCAGAAAATGCGATATGAAGCGCCCGTAATTGGGAAGATTCTCGCGATTACAATCTTTTAAGAAGATTAAAAGTATGTTTTGATATAGAGTACGACGTATAATATCCCTTCAGTGTCGGGAATTCCACGACCTTCGTGTCTTAAAAAGAAGGAAAATCACGCGCGTCTTTATTGAGTTTTGTATTAATTTTGTGATATAATAATTTTTTTAAGAAAAACAATACTATTTTCGATCGAAGCGGATGTTAGTATTTAAGTTTTTCAGTGTGAATTTATATATGCATATCCAATTTTGCAAGCCGCGCGTTGAAATCCTTTTCAGTTTTAAAACGCAATCATAAACAGACTATAATAGTGATATCACATATTAAACTGACGAGCAATTTAATAATTCTTCTCTATTTTTTGAAGAATAATTGAAGTTGTTATCACACGAGGGTTGGAATAGCAAGATTCTTCAATGGGGGAATACAAAAAATATATATCACTTAGGATTTATCGTATAATCAAAGATAATAAATAATCAAAGATCACTTGAGTTTAACTTTTTAATTTGGTAAAACAAATTTTTCTTCGATTGCTAATGACACCGCAGAACGAAACTTTGACCAACGGCTTTGCGACGTCCTCGTGGATCGTCGAGTCTCGGGTGAATCATAACTTAGATAGCTCTAACGCATAACTTAGTTAGTCAGTTATAACGCATAAATTACCCTACCGCGACCGACGAGAGTTATGCGGTTTATAAATATCCGGATTTAACCACGCTGCTTGGGTGCATAGATGCTGCGACCATCGAAAAATTATGATTTTTATCCTAAGGCAGTGGCCTTCGAGGAAACCATTGTGTCGTCTCCGCAAAAATTACTGAATTTTCGATAGAGGTAAAGCAAATCATTTCGTGGAAAATTTTATCTACTTCGCGAATATCGATTAGTTTAAGTTTAATTAGGAATTAAATTTGCGAGACGTTTTGTTAAATTACTGGAATAATTACTGAAATAATTACTGAAATATTAATCCCTATATACTATTTTCGAATAAACGAAATGAAACATGACATCACTTATGAAAGAATTATAAAGGACAAGTGTTAAATGCTAAAGAGGGCAAAGAAGAGAAGCGCTTTCTCTTCATATGTTTCGTGATTAATTCCGTGATTAATTACATGTATAATGAAAAATATTATATTCAGTCAAAGTGATATATGTCTCAATAATAGAATTGGAAGGATGTTCATTTAAAACTTGGGAGATCCGAATTCGAATCTCGGCTAAGATTATTATTTTTCGCAATAAATTATTTACAAATATTTAATGATGCTTATTATATAGCATCAATATTAAATTGCTTGTCAATTTAATTTGTAATATCATTGCTTCAGCTTCGATATAGGAATGAGTTTTAAGACCAACAAACAATCAGCGCAAAGTTTGAATTGGAAATTGTATAAATTCACAACAAATATAATCTGAAGTAAAAAAAAATCATAGAATAAAGTATAATAACGCCGTTATTTTTACAGTCACTTTTCATAATAACGATTTGATGGCATACAATTTTTATGACTGAAACAATAACTAGCTAAACACTAAGGTTGGGAAGGTCACTTTAAAAAGTAACTTGTCACTATTATACATTATTTACTGAAAAAAGTAATGCATCGACGCGTTATTTATTCATTACAAATAACAAGTAAAAGTAACTTATTACAAACTAATGAATTACTTTTTTCAATAACAAATGACTTTTTTAATCCATTATAAGTAACAATTGACTTCTCCGACTCTGATGTTCGCCATAAAAAATTCGCAATGTTATTATCAAATCGTTATTATAACAAAATAACGATAAAAAGTAACGGTGTAATAACGATAACAAGTAATACGTACTTTCCCCTGACAAAAGTCATAATAATAACAATAAGGATATCTTCATGATCTCATTTATCACATATAAGTTTTTAAGTACCAAATGATGTCATGATATCATAGTGATCGAAGAATCGCCTTGAATATGGCGTTTTTCATATATATTAGATGCGCAACTAAGTTCTCGCTGTTATTTTGATGGCATTTTCATCAAAATAATAGCGAGAACTTAGTTGCGCACCTAATATATATATATATATATATCAATATTGATTCAGTCGATTTTCATTTGATATTGTAATTAATTCTGCCCTTTTAATATTTCGCCCGGTCGCCATCGAGCTGATGTATACATATAGGTGGACGCGCGGCGTTTATTACGATCAAAACAAGAGGCGCGGATCTCTCCACATGTATGGAGTCTGCGCGCGCGCAATTCTGCCCATGAGTATCCGCGATCGCTCAACATCCATGTAACATACACCCGTATTCTGATTAAACAAGATGGATATATACGCATCCTTCCATTATATCCCATCAATACGTGCAATTTCAATTTTTTGAGACCCTTATAGAAATTTGATACAATATTTACTAATTAATCACTCATTTTCAGTATTAAAAATTATACTGTTAACGATATTTTTAACATTCAAAATGAATGATTAATTAGCCAGTGTTAAATTTTTATCAGGCGGATCGTGCCATCCCCCTCCCCCCCACATAACTAACATTTTTTCGTATCGCCGGAAAAATTGTGATCGATCGATTTTCCATCGCATCAATCAGTCGAGCTTTCATTGCATTCTTAACAATTAAAATATATCGATTTAATCGATTAAATCGAGCCAATTCGTATATACGATTCAAATCGACGCTTTCCGCTGTTCAAAAAATTTATTTTCTCATGTCAATTAAAGATTCTATGTAGAATCTGGCCACAAGCAATTGTGTGAAACTAAGAATGAAAAAGAAGAGTACAACTTATACTATCTTACTCATTCTAAATTGAGAAATTGACACAAACAATTGTTTGTAAATACTACTTGAGTGTCTTCGAGTTTTACTATATATATGTTTTATTATTGTTTACGGAATATTAAATAAAATGATTAATTTATATCCATCAAAAAAATCATTAAAAATACATTTTACAATGTTTTTACGCAAAATCATTGTAAATACATTCAAAACGTAATAAACTTGAGTAGTGTTTTCAAATACAGCCTTACTGAAGTTGACAAAAACGATGAACCGATCCAAAGTTTGTCGTCTCGTAGCCAGACTCTGTTATAGAGTCTCTAAAGCCAACTATACCGGCACTCGTGTTGCATTTCCCTATTATACATGCCAATAAGAATATAACAAAGTTTCAAAGATCATGAACGGATCGGAGAACGCTGATTTGAATGATACTGATTGATCGATGCGATATCAGCGCGTGCTGATATTAAAATGATGAATATAACTGATGAACTTGCCAATGACGATTTAGCTCTGCATACAGAACGGCTGAATCACGACCTTAACCACGACGCCGACGGCGACGACAACGGCGATGATTGCGGAGCACAGTTTGATCGACTTTAGACTCGACAACGTGGCGATCGGACGGTTGGCCACGGGTTATAATGTCGGCGGATGGGTCGATTGGATTAGGTCGGTCGGTCGGTCGGTCGGTCGGTTGGTCGGTCGGTCGGTCGGTCGGTCGGTTGGTAAAAGAGAAGAGAATGAAAGAAAGAGAGAGAAAGATAGAGATAGAGAAGAGAGAACAGGTGTAGGTTCTGGACCTGGATGATGGTACGTGGTGCGGCAGGGCCGGGGGCTGACGCGACACTGCTCGCGGGCGCGTACACGCGCGCACGCCGCGCGCATCCGCTGACGCGCATATCCGGCCCTCGTTCATGTGCGCCGGCACCGATATAGCCAATCCCGGAAGCGGGATAAAGGGACGAGTGGCGCGCACCCGAAAATCGCGGCCACGTCACGGGGTAGGTCGAATGACCATGGATTCGAATTTCGAATCGAACTGGATCGACGTCGATAAGTCGGGGGGGAGGGGGAGAGGTCTCATCGCTGCCCCTCAAAAAAGCGTTAGAAGTACTCCGAAAGTGATCTTGGAAACCAGCATTAAATCGATACCATCCCTTCTCAGTTAACACTAAATATTCCTCAAGTATTCGTAGAATTTTCTTAAAATCCTAAAATAATTCCTAAAATTCCAAGAGTATTCCGAAATATTCCGAAATATTTACAGAAAGAAAAAGCAACGTTCAAATAATCATTAAATATTCCATTCATACATCGTTACATATTCAGAGAATGTTCCATATATGCTTATATAGTAGCGCTCAAAAATATTTTGTAGATATTAAAATTCCTGATTTTCAAATGGGAGGATTTTCAAATAAAAGAGACTCATTAGTAAATTAAATATCGTATATTTTAAATTATTTCATTGTAATTTTCAAAAGATCATTCATGTATACAATGTTGGCGCACAACTCTGACCTAAATCGCTTCCCATCTGCCAATATTACCAATTGAAATTCCTTACAAATTACTTTCGAGCATTATACTGTATATTCCGCAAAATTATAATTTTCCTATAGAAATTCCAGGTCCGTACAAATGATTTTCATAATATATAGAAACGTTTATACTATTTATACTTCTGAACGTTTCATTAATATTTGAACATTTCTGTAAAAATTCTTGTATTGTTCTGGAATATTCGGCACATTGGGAATGCAAATATATCCTTTCACGAATAATTAGCGTTAGCTGAGTCCTGGCGGGTGATCCGTTTCGAGTTACGTTTGTTATGCAATAAAGAGAGAACTCATCAAATATCTTGCAAAGAGAAATATATCACTAAATACAGCTAAAACAAATTTTTCAATGGACATTCTAGGTCCAAACCCATATAACACAGAAACTTGCAGCAACATTGCAATAACATTCCAAACATTGCAGCATGAGATAAAGTCTGTTATTTACTGGTTCTTTCTATATTCTTTCTATCCATCTTGATTTATATTATTATTCTATAACTTTTCTTCCTTTCTTTAACAAAAATTATTAAAGAAGCAATTTTGATTGATATTTCAGAAAAAAAAGAAGTCTGTTTATTTCACAAATTGTTTGATATATTATATTTCACAGAAAAAAAAAGTCTAGTTACTTTTCGTAGTGTTTATTGGCGCTTGCTGAATCGTAGATATCGAGCTATCGCGTTCTAGATAGACCGCATTTAACAATGTCTCGACCGAATTCCAAATAATCTTAAAAGAGCACATATTATTTCCGATTGAGTGGCTTCTTTCTACCGATAGCGAGAAAGCGGCCGTTAGACGGAGTGGAAGGGAAAAAGAAAACGTCGCGTGTTCGCCAACTTCCATCAGGAATGCTCGATTAGAATCAACAAGGAAGCTCGCAACAGGTGAGAATGTTCGTCTTGCATACGCGATGATCCTTTCGACACGAAACTCTCCTTATAGAATTGAACGTTCGGATAACGTTGAAGATCAGTTACTGTAATACTCAACTTCTGTCAATGGAATCTCCGAACTTGGATTTGACCAATAATTGTATTGACCAATAATATATAGAGACAAATCAGAATTTGTCCTAAACGTACAACTCGCAGTCAATCCAGAAATAGATCGTATCCGCTTGTATCACAATTGAAATGTACGATGTATAAATTCCGTCAAAGTCCCCTCAGTGAGATTCCTTTTCCACTGGTAGCATTTTACATCTGTGTGAAAGAGTAGCGGAAATATCGGCATCAGTACCGGATTGGCGCGTTGGTATGCGCGTCACAATGGTCATGTTGTTTCTATTCGACGTCCCGCGAGGGGAAAAATTCGCGGATAAAGTGGAAACGCCTGGAAAGCAGCCGGCGGCGGAGCGAAAATAAAGAGAAACGACAGGGAACGTTCAGCAATGATACCGCCTCGTGCATCCGAAAGTAGATATGCGCAGTGATGCGTCTCGACGAATGCACCCGCGAGCTGCACGTTCTCCGACACGACCGAGAAGTTTCTGACAATTATAAAAAAGAAGGATTGCCAGGATGCATGGAGAATAAAAGTGTTCGTGGAAAGCATACGAAACCAAAGTTCTTCAGTCACGTGTTGTATTCCGATTCAGGACAGAAACCTTGATGGAAACAGAAATTTTTTTGTAAAATTTCTAAATTGTCAAATCTAAATAATAATATTTCTATTTGCAGCCGCGATATTTCATATTTTGTCTTGCAATATTTTATATTTTGCATTATTATATTTGTAATATTAAATTTATTATATTTTAGTATTATGGTATTTTTTTTTGCAATTTTTATATAGATATTTATATACATGTACAAATATAGATAATGTATATTTATTTGCGGTACTGATTTTGGTTTTTATTCAGGTATTGTTTAGCCAGTTTCTAGCATTGAATGTCTTTGTTTTCTTTATAACAAGTTAGATTGTGAACAGTAATCTTTTGCAATTATACCGCGCGCGCGCGAACGGAAATTTTATCATAAACATAACATTCCTGTCTGACAAATAAGAACTGTAATCACAGTCAGGTGGATATTTAGCATTAAATAGAGATGTAAATTGGAGTGTCTGTCTAGTAAATGCCAGTAAAAGACGTTATTTCAAGCTGCGTTCATCGTTAAGTCGTTCCAAAGTAAATTAAAGTAAGGCGGAAGAGGCAATTGTTTTATGAATTCCTTGAAATGTAAGCGTTGCAAAAGCTGGACCGCGCAAATAAATGATTAATTCGAGAATTAAGTTTTCAAAGAAAAACGCGGCCATTATTTACTCTTTTAACTGGATCGCCTCTCGCTTTTCATAATCGGATTCCATCGGTATCTCCCTGGATGGACGTGGTATCTTCTCGTTATATCTAGAATTATCTTTCGCTGTATTGTTCCTTTGTCCTTAAATGAAATCGATCGTGACATGTATAATTTATAAGCTGCCGTTAATTAAATTTCAGCGTTTGATTGGGGTCATTTAAATTTATGATGGACTAGCATGACTTTCGTGAAAAATGGCTGATTGCCTTTAGAAAACGAGTTGACATTTAAAAAGGCGAATGTCACATTTATCGCATTGTTGATGTTAATAATGTAACTATGGATATTAACAATGTACAACTTGATGTAAGAATACCAAATGTAACATAATTGTGCATAATGGCGGCTAAATATCGATTTTAAAAATTTACTTTATTTTCTATTGGTTGATTTAAAAATTTTTAAACTTTTTAAATTTGGAGCAAATTTCTAATTTATGCAAGAACGAGCATACTTTGAATAACTGAATATTTACGGTGGGAACGTTACACTTGGTGTTCTTATTTCATGCTATGTATAATATACAGGATATGTCAAATTATGAAACAAAAAAAGCGATTCGTAATTTTACACGCAGTGTACGTGATTAAATGACTGTAAAATAATCACTATTTTATTGCAGTAGAATTTTTCTCTCGCTTCACTTTCTCCGATGCAAAGTAATCGTCACAGATATATTGTGGGTATTATCAGTCTGTAGCAAAATATTACGCGCTACCTGGTAGTTTTATCGGGTGCGTTTTTGAATGATCGAGGTATTCTGTGTTATTC
The DNA here is from genome assembly GCF_000204515.1 of Acromyrmex echinatior. The sequence goes on along the minus strand of NW_011627398.1, from coordinate 376,951 downwards.
GTCAACGATTTGTCGACTCGACAGATCGTCGGCGAGAGCACTCGGGAGGACGACGAGAGAGAGAGAGAGAGAGAGAGAGAGAGAGAGAGAGAGAATGCGAGGGTGTGTTGGCGTGAACCACGTTGCGACACGGGCTGACACGTATGCGCACGAATATACCTTTAGTTCGCGGCTTGACGAAGCTCGACATTAAAGAGCCTCTCGCAATATCGGGGGCATAGCACAGGCTGGAGAGCGACTTGGCAGGACCCGGAGGATACGGAGAGTGTAATGTAAACTAATTAGCAACGAGTCTGTGTCAATTAAGCCCGCTAGAGTGCCTCTCGCACTGACATTCCGCCGATGGGGCGCTGTACAAGCATCTCGCCGTGACAATGATGTACCAGGTTTATAAAGATCGAAAACTATTGATAGGGAGAGAAGGAAATGTCTCCGTATATTGGACTTTTTCAAGTTGGAAATTCAATTTTTTATAGGATCTTTTGACGTGAAATAGTAAAATATATTAATATTTTACAGGATGATTTATTTCTATGTTAAGAAACAAATATTTTAAAAATATACATTTTAAAAAATACAAAAAAACATTCCAAGTAGTTTAAAGAGAGACGTACAAGAGGTGACGTCCCCCTTTATATCATATATAACTTTTATTTAAGATGTTTTTTTTAATAAAATTACATCTTTAAAATATTATAGTCCATTAAGATAAAAATGAATCATCCTATATATGTTTAACTATCAATCACGTCTTTCGTTGATTTTCGTCCTGCAATAAAATATAGAAATAATAAAAGCTGCGATAAAAAATAAAAATAAAAAAATTGCCATTATAATCTGCATAATAATAATGTTTTTTACTCTCTTTCTAATCCAATCTGTGTAGTATATGTTTCGTGAAATGATTATTAGCAAAGCAATAAATATTAGATCTGCCTTTCACGTGAGCTTAATGCCACGGATGTAACACGCTAATAGGAAAATACTAAAACGGGAAATTACGTTCGTCCCATGACGTCAGTCGTATCTGTCTGATCGTGCACGACTCACAATTATCTCATCTACGACAGACGGCCTCGGGAATCGTGCTTTCGAATTCACAGCACGTTGCAGAGAGTACTCGGTGATCCGATACTTCGATAATTCGGACGCACGTTTCGGCGACATGTGGTTCACACTTCGGTCTACAAGAGTGTACATACATCATCCTTACGTGCCTGCAGTATGTCTCTACATTTATCGCTTTGTCGAAATTAAAGCAATCAATTGGATTGTGTGAGCTAATGAATATTTAATTAGGTAGAACAATGATGCTGCTGTTCAATGATATCATAGTAATATTGAAAGGATAAACAAATCAAGAGAGCATCCCAAAAATATCACATTACCGCTAAAGTTGGAGCATAAATCATCAGCAAGCTATAAATAATAATGTCATGGTTGAAACACTCTTTATTTCGAAGTCAATTAATAAATTAATTCTCAAACACAAGGTATTGAAAAATTAATAAACAGATGACATTTTATACAGGATAATAAATAATTCGTAACTGGATTAGAAGTAAAAAATTATCGTGTTTTTTAGCGTGCAAAATATCTCGACAAATGTTTATTTATTTACGGAACCATTCGATATTTCGATATCACATCGTATGCGAAATTATTTAAATATTGTCGACGCTACTCTCTTTCGGCTCTTAAATATCGTAACGCAAACTCTATGTATCTAACGGTTACAACGGGGAGGAAGTTTGATTCGCTCCGAACGCATCGTTTGCAACATCCCGCGCGCATTTCCACATTCATCGAAATCCGGCATACCGCACGGAACTTTGGCAACTTCGATCGTCCAAGCCGAGATGCAATTGCGGGATTAATCAACGTCGCGCACACGGACACACACGCGCGCACTCGTTCGTGCGGATATACACACGCGGTTCTCTCACGTACTGCTCCGTGCGACTGTAGTATCGGCACGGTCGATACTCGCCTCACACACACACACGTAGACACACACATACATTCGGACGGCCGCTATTTTATTCATAATTCGAGATATGATTCCCACAACGCGCCGCGCTGCCGTCACTTATGCATTATCCAGTTCGGAGCGGATGACGTCTTTCCTCTTTCCCGTCGTGCCAATCGCCCGCGCCGCCATCGCCGCCGTCGCCTCCGCCTTTGCGACACGCGACTGTACCAAAGTGGATTTATGTGACGGAAAACCTGCCGATATCTTCCTCATGCGACAAACATTTTCTTGAGTGCACAGCGAGTACGTAACCTTCTCTATATCCGATTTCGCGAGCAGCCGCCGCTATTTCGCTAAAAGCGCGACGACCACCTCCATCGGAAGAAGACCGATAAATCGGTTGCGAGAATCGCGTTTTCGAGAAAAGAGCGGAAGACCTTCTCGAAGGCCATACGCGACAAAGTTCTAAACGAGAAAGGATCTGAGTTCTCTATAAGTGATTGGGAAGTATATGTGAATCATATTTATCGTCATATTTTCTTTCTTTTTGATCAAAACTGGCATGCAATTTGATTTTAATAAAATATAAAATGTCAACTATATCATTTTTCAACTGTATTTTCAAATTGATCGACATAATTTTGTAATGTTGTAAAATAATATAGTTAAAAGTTTGTCATAAATATTTTCATATTATAATTGCTTGTCAGTTTAATATGTGATATTATTACTCTAGTTCTGTTCATAATTGCGTTTTAAGATTGTAAAAGATTTCGTGCAATTTTCTAAATTCGATATAAATTCATATTGAAAAATGCTTAAGCATTAAAGTGCACTTCGACAAAAAACAAGATTACTTCTGTTATTGATTAATATTTCTGTATGTTTTTTTCTCGCTCTCAGAAGAATACAAACGATGAATATACGAACAACATATTTAAGAAATTTCTTCTGTAAACACAAAAGAAAAGATTTAGCTATTATATCATTTTTGTATCAAATGATGATGACGTTCTCTATACGTAGATAATATAATTTTGAAACTGTCGTTTTGGATTGAAACTGGATTCATTACACATTCGAAAGATTTATCATAAATTTTTCACGATTAAATCTAATCATAAACTGATGATTTAATCAACTGTGACATTTAAATGTTAAACGTAATTGTAGTATATTTTCCGAAGGGATAAAGATTCACGTTTTTCAATAAATAAATATTCGCAACATGCTGGATATAAATTGTTGGACAAACATTTTTCACATACGAATGATTGTAAATAAGTTTTTTGATGGATATGCATAAAGTTAAAAGCTAGGCGAAAAATATCGCTGATATCGACCGATTTCCTCCGTTCCAGACATCTTACGGTCTTCCGTGTCTGGCGACTTTAAGCCCGCGGTTAATAAAGATTTCATCAAGTTACCAAGATCTACGGAAGGGAGAAGTTATCTCCCTCTCTCTTTCTCTCTTTTGCGAGTGAGATTGCGCATATTTCGCAGATTATATCGCGAAATTGGTTAACCCGACATTGCCCCGTAATCGCGAGTAAATTTCGCGAAAATTCGACGTTACAAAATGGATATCGTGAAAATGGATAGTCGAGGAATTACCCAACCAGGTAAATTATTACGATCCTCTTGCGATGTGGCGAGCGAACCAAACACTCGTAAATCGTTTTCAACATCTTTATAAACGTCCAGATTATTTCGCGAAAAAATGAATATTTATCACTCTCGAAACTTTCAACACGTTAAAGATCGCGACGAAGAGTTGCGAAAGCAAATATCCCGCGGACGTAATTCTTCTATGACTTGAAAAGCCGATGTACCTATAATATTTCCTTGGCGTCCGAATAACCATTTTATGGTGCCTAAAATAACAATATTAAAATGGTTTTTTTTATCCCTGAAAGACGCAAACTATCAAGCGACAAAATAATGAAACGATTAAGAAATAAACCTTTATTAAAGCTTTAAGTAAATCGCGAATATAGTTCGAAATAATTCAATTTTTTTCGGAAGACATTACGAAAACGTGCTTACATCTTATACTTATATGTAATAAAAGTAGAAAGAAATTGAATTAACAATGTTGAATTACAAATGAAGTATCATATGTCTTTTAGTGGAATTAATAATTGAATTAAAAGGTACATATAGTATTAATTTTGTTGAATTAAATATAATTTCTTTTTTCTTCTTCATAATTGTTATAAGAATGGCTATAGAAATCTTGATTGTAATTTAATTGTGACATACATAGAATTACAGTAAAATTACATTATTTAGACAGATACAAATTAAACTTTTCTCTAAACTCAACTCTCTTATTTACGAGTTATTATTCTGTCATATTTACAGAACTTCGCACGTTGAGACCTGATGAAAGCTATAATAATACGTATGTCTGATTAAACTTTCACAATGATATAACATACATTTTAACGTTTAATCTCTCCATTGACCTCGTTTGTGGTCACCGCAGTCATGCAATTACGATATTAACAACCGCAATCGTAACAATATCGTTGCCGCGCATTCCACGAGATCCGCTTCTACATTATCTCCCTTCCCCTCTCTCTCTCTTTCTCTCTCATTCTTGACATTGCTTTACAATTCTTCCTCGAGAAAAGAGGCAAATGATTTTCACATTGACACCGCGTAACGTCACGAGGGGACGAAGAACAAGCGGCACCGTGTCGTCTAAGTCCTGAAGGACAATACCATGAGGACAACGAGAGAGATAGTAAAAGTAAAAGCTCGTAGGTAGGGTTAGCGAAGACGCGTTTCGAGCAGAAGAAAGAGGCGAAAGGAGAGAAGCAGGAAGAACGGTCGAGAAAACGACGGGGACGACAACGACGACGGCGGTGACGGCAGAAAAGGGAACCGAAGGGAAGATGCGAGAGGGGCAGAGATGCGGAGGAGTGTTACAATAGCTTGCAGATTGGAGAGGCAGACGTACAGTCCCTGACCTAGCCGCTGTACAGTCCGCCCAGAAGGTTACAGGACGGGGATGCCACATGAAATAATGTGCTTATCTCTCTCTCCCTCTCTCTCCCCCCCTCTCTCTCACTCTCTTCCTCTTTCTCTCTTTCTTTCTCCTTCGAACTCTATCTCTTGCCCGTCCTACTCGCACTCCCGTCTGATCAAACCACCATATTACTACTTGTACAAATATATCCCACCCGCAAGAGCAGATGGGAATCTGTCTCCGGTGGTTCTCAACCTGGTTGATTGAAACCGCCAGCTGGTTGCTAGTTGGCCTTTACAAATGAATTATCCACCGCCGTATTTCTGAGAAGATTCTACGGATCAAACTGATAGCTTTGGTCTCGGGTACGACATGAGCTTTATGCGAAATGATCTAGTACGGTCAAATGGTAGTTTGAACACTTGGAGCACGTTGGCTTACAGATGTGTATGTGTTTATTATACATATCTATTCAATGGGATTTTCACGTCACAATCTCAGCGCGACAACATTAACAGTTGAGTTACAATTTCTCACATAAAGAAACTGCCATTCAGACCGATATTCATAGTCTGTTCTTATATTTAAGATCCTAAGTGCAGTAATTTACGCTTAAAATGTCATAAACTAATCGGAGCCGTATTAACATATTGAGGCATTACTTGATTGACAAGATAAGACGGTCTTGAAATAAGATCCGACTATGAATATCAACTTTAGATTGCTCGTTAAAAGAAGATTCAAAAGACGCGTTAAGAATGTTATGATGCATTTTATAATTTGCAAATATAAAAAACTTTTATTTTTACTACAAATAAAGAACCATCTTTTCTACTTATAAAATTTGTAAACTTTCCTACTTAAAAAATGCTTGACTTCCTCACAAAAATTTATAAAGGCTATTCGAAATACAATGATTGGAAAAGCAGATTCGTAGCGAAGGGAATATTTGCTTGCTCATAATCGGCAAAACCTTGATCGGATCTGACCACGGCACTTGTCGAACCCACGAAATCAATCTCGGCGATTTCGTATGACAGCCCAAGCGAGCAACGCAATTACCGGGACTATTATCGACTCCATTCCGGCCCCTTCCGGCAGGGTGAGAGGGCAAGAGAAACTTCGCAGCGGGACTCCTCGGCGTGATCCAGACACGGCCGATGCTCCTCCCGGCTTTTAATTTCTCGTTCTGGTTTCCGGTTTTGCGTACTGGAAAAGTTTCGAGACGGAAGTTGCACCACCACACCGCTCAGGGATGCTTTGAGCAAGAAGAAGAAGTCTGTCTCGAGGTCGGTTTGGATGCCGTAGCTCTGGGGCGTAATATTGATCATGGCGTGGGCGAGAGAGAGAGAGACAGAGAGAGAGAGAGAGAGAGAGAGAGAGAGAGAGAGGGCGGCGAAAGGGGGACGAACGAGACGAGGGGGTCAGGTGGGGTGTCTGCGCGCCCTCTCGTCCTCCTCGCTCTCCGCGGTGGCACAGGGGGACGAGAAAGGGGTGCGAGAGGGCAGAGGAATCAGCTGAAGCGTTACAACGGGCCCACTCGCTGCATATACGCTGCGGGTATACCGGGTGCTCGTTAAAAGAAGATTCATTTTGTCAAAAACTGCGATTGTCTAACCCCCTACTTTATTTTTTATCTAAACTGTGACAGAAAGTATTCGAGATTTTTATACTTATTTTTTTCAATTAGGATAAAATGAACGGAGTTTATCGTAAACGATATTTATTACGACTCCAAATTATATGCTTTTGACAGTGAACTGAAATTCTCTTCGTATTACAGCCAAAGCCATGATTTACTGAAGAGAAGTAACTTAAAGGATACACGAAGAATTATTGCTATCTCCGGTTGAAATAGCGCAGGCATGGCACGGTACTGCGAATTCTCGATAGAAAGGATGAAGTTGCTGATGATTAGAGGGAGTAATTCAATCTTCTAAAGTAAGATCGTAGCAATTCAAAATTTCTTGGAAATATAAATAAAGAGAGCGAGAGAGAGAGAGAGAGAGCGAATTTGATATATTCCATTGTTTCATATATTTAAGCATGAAAGTATCTATATATAGAGAAAGTATGCGTGATACAATAGATTGTCTACAAAGCGCGTTGCTCGTTATCTACGCGGATGCTGTCAATCACCGAATCTCAGCAAACCCGGCAAGGTTTCATCCCACCTTTCATTACGAGGATTTTTCCGACTGAGAACCGCTGGGACTGTTTCAGTCAGGATCGAAATGACAGTCTGGGCGAGAGGCGCGAGAGCTTTGAAAGCTCTCCTCTCTTTCTCTCCTCTCTTTATCTCTCTTTCTCTCTCTCTCTCTCTCTCTCTCTCTCTCTCTCTCTTTCTCTCCCTTTCTCTCTCCCTCGAGGGAGAGTTTCTGTGCAGTACGATATGGGATATCGCGTTCACGTATGCACACGTGTATCGAGCGAGCAAACTCGCCCGAGTGTACGAGTAATCGTTCAAGCGTGTGGGTGTGCAAAAAACTCTTTTGAGAGTGTGAGAGAGAGAGAGAGAGAGAGAGAGAGAAGCGAGGGAGGACTTACAATACAGCCATGCAGGTGGAGGCCATAGAAAAGCCTGTCTGGCTTAAAGGGTCAGGTCTCGGACCGCGTGCGAAGGGATCCGCGAACGTCATTATTGGGAATAAATCTTTTTCGAATGCCGGCGTTCCGCACACGTAGTGTAGGTTAGAGAAAAATGCGTTTTAAGCACTGAAGTAGATTCAAGTGCTCGCTCTCTCTCTCTCTCTCTCTCTCTCTCTCTCTCTCTCTCTCTCTCTCTCTCTCTCTCTCTCTGCACAAGTTTTGAATAAAAAGTTACTATTTTGTAAGATGAAATATGTATTGTGCAAGAATGAGAAAAATATAGACAATCTGCAGTCAGTACTGATTTTCAGTTACAACGTTTCAATATTTTCCTATATAATATTTGCGATTTATTGTTCGTATGTATAACGTTTAAATATCGTTCCTTCGTATTTAGCTAAATGCTGTTTGATTCCGAGTTTCATTTGCTCAACATGAATATGACGTTCGAATGTTATCATATGCTGAAGAATAAGCGACTACATTTAGCGTTATGTGGGATGCGAATACAACGGCTGCGTAAACAACTCCATGTTGAAACATGACAATTGCAATGGATGTTGCATCCTTGCATGTAAGCTGAAACTCACGATGAAAGTATTTTTTTCTAAAAATAATAAAACAGGTACAGAAAGAGAGAGAGAGAGAGAGAGAGAGAGAGAGAGAGAAAGAATGAAAGAGAGAGAAAGTTCACGAAAGGTGACACAGAGAAACAGGGTGATATGCTCCAACGAGGGCTGCAGCAGCCGAAGAGGGTAGGTGCGCGGCACAAAGGGTTGTGCAGCTGCCATAGTCGAGACCTCTCCAATTATGGCTCTGGTCTCCCCTCATGTGTATGACGTCGACGGCGTTTCATTAATTTTAATGAAATATTCTTAACACTCCCGTCGGATCTCGTTTTTTAGGCTTGTAAAACCTGGGCCTACGTATAAAATGGGCCTTTTATTTTATTTTTGTAGTCCATCAAAAAACGAAAAAAATGTACAGTAGCGACAAAGGAAAAGTATAATTAACGTAAATCACGAGTTACGTCCATCGTCTCTGAAAAAAACGAAAAATTTCGATAATAATTCACGTGAATGGGAACAAGTGTGACTAAAATAATATAAATCTGTTATTATCCGAAAGCTCATGTTGTGGAATCGCGGAAGAGGGACAGCTTCACGTAATCGTGTTGTTTACGGAGACAGGGAATTGCGTCTTTGCGAAGACGTTGCTTTTACGCCACAAGGAAAAGAGGCGAGAAAATGATGTCTGTATGAGCCTGTTCTTAGATAGTAGACGGGACAAGTTTTATTGCTGTGGCTGCATCGTTGCACGTACAAGGGCGCGAAGAAGTGTGAATAGGGCGTCTCTCTGAAGGGCAATCTCTCTGAAGCTTTTAATTGTGTCACGTATCATCCTCAAATTTAAATGTTTGTCGACAACGCGAGGTTAGGCCTTGCTTCTTATTTCACTCGGGTAAGATAGTGGGACGACGAAAGCGGATAGGAAATTTATCGGTATGCCGAACACGCCGTTCCTAAACCACCTATTATCATATTTATGATGTCTTCTCATTTCTGCGAGGAAAAGAGGCAGGAGGAAGAGAGAGGAAGAGAGAGAGAGAGAGAGAGAGAGAAAAGGAGGAAGTAACTTATACGTTCATCGTATCGACTCCCCAAGGTGCATATTCCTCTGCGGGATCTCCGCCATAATCGAATGGGATTAAGCCATTATCGGGATCATATTTTTCTCTCCATTATAGGAGATCGCATCACTCGAAATTAGTGTGTATTTTAATGGTCGAATAACCTTTACTTATGCTTGATCGAAGAGATGATGATGAAACCGCTATTATAGATGTTTATTATTAAACTGACCTACTCCTTTTTTTCCGTAGGTTGCTTTCTAGTTTTATCCCGATCCCTCTTACGCTCGGACTGCAGATAAGACTTTGATACGATACGTGTAAGGCTCTCGTGTATCTCATGCGATTATAGAATTAGAAGGAAACCATGTTGAGAGATAAGTTTAGACAGCTCAGGATAGGCAAGGATTATACAGCAACGTGTGATATATTTGAAGTTTTATGTAATAAACCTCGAAAGAGATGAGAATCGTCCTAGCTTTCTGGACGACTCTCGCGTTAAGTTAATATCTTTCATAGAAACTTCCAAGAAGCATTGCAGCTTGGTCAGCGTATCGGCATCGGTCGCCGAACTTCGGACATGGGAAAACGAAAGTTCGAGGGGCTTTCAAACTGTGACGTTACGCGCGAATATATCGTCGTGTTATGGTTTGGTGCTTTTGAACGGGGAAGTTAAACACGGGGTGGCAGGCAAAGCGAGCGTACAAAGTACACTTTACCTCCTGTTAGCAGGATTAATAACTTCGACACAGCTGACTCCCTTCGTCACGTATAGTATAGTTGCGTTATGAACAGAAAATTATGTCTCGCTTTCATGCAAACCAACGAAAATTTCGCCCGAGAAATTTCACGTATATATATATATATATATATATACATATAATTAAAAATACAGCGTAGCCTTACATAGCGTTTATAGTCACGTATAGTCATCCGGTGAAATTATACTTTATCGAAAACGCCTCGGAATGTCCTAGAATTAAAGTTCCATGTAAAATACACCAATTTAAGATAAGATAGCTAGATTCCAAAATTAAAATCAATTAGCAAGAATTATGTCAAAGATGTTATAGGAATTAATATAATTATGACTCTTCCTTTCAACAGTTTAATATTAAAGAATGGTATATATTATATATATATATACATACATTATATACGTTATATAATATATTTTTCTTCGATAATAAATTGTTGAAAGGAACAGTTATTATTATATTCCTACAATATCTTTGACATGAGTTTTGTTTTCATGTTAAAGCATCTCGCTAATTGATTTTCATTTTGGAATCTAGTTATCTTATCGTAAATTGGTGTGTTTTACGTGGAACTTTAATTCTAGGACTTTCCGAAGCTTTTCCGATAAAGTCACCGGGTGATACATTACGTGACTACCGCCACGTCAAAAATACATCGTGGCCTATCTTGACTACTGCGTTTTGGAGAGCCAGGGTTAAGCGGTGTCACGGGGCGGTATCGGCATGAATGTTTCATGAGGCCGCTTCACTTACACAGGCGGAAGATTGCACACGCACGTATGCGTGCTCGTGTTTGCCGGGCGACAATTCAGGAACGCGCGCCTAAATCATTGTCACCTCACTGATTGGCCGGTGTCCATGGCGCTCGTAAAAAAAAAAAGTGAAAAGCCCCGAACTCTCGAACTACGTCTCGGTCTTTTCATGCCTGGACGATCGTTTGTGTTTACTGCGAAAATGGTGAATCAGAAAGGGGTAACGAGAGAATTTAATTTCCTCCATGAAAAAAGAAATTATTTTATCAGAGAGGATAGATTGTAACTATGTTGACGTACGCTTATATCTATCCCTTTAATTTCTTCAATAGCTGAATATTATTTTAAAATCATCAGTTTCTCAGTCTTTTAATATACGTTTTATTTTTCCAGGATTTATTAGTTTTATTTTTTTTACATATCTTTTTAGACTTTCTATTTATGTACTTTGTAAAATTGTACTTTCAAATCGCGATAAACGCGTATATAATCATATATATTATATCTACTTTTATAAATCAAAACTTTGTCCGTGTCATTTAATACTGTTTGGTTTCCTGCATTAAAAACAAAACGTACGTAATTCAGGTCTTCAAAGAAAAAGTGCAGATAACTACAAGAAAAGTACACACATAAAAAAAACTACTACATGTAGTTTGCTTAGACCACAATAAAAATATTAATCTATATAAAAATTTTGATGTAAATAGATAAAAGTTTCTTTTTTTTTTAAATCAAGCAAGACACCTGTCGAATGAACGATTAATTCAAATCGCTCGGCATGTTCCAGATCGACGACGTTTTGGCAGTTTTAGGTCGCGCGCATTGTTTATTGAAAATATGCCGGCGTCACGTCGTCACGTCATCGGCAAGCACGGGCGCGATTGAAGACAAGAAAATTGGACCCGCGCTTTCGGCCCAAAGTCGAATTCACAGCTCTGACACAAAGCGAGCTTGGAATAAATTGCGCGAGCCGCGCCATGGCAGCCTTTTCAGAATACCATCGGAAGTACGTGCCTGAAGGATACGGGACCGCTGCTCCTGACAACTTGCACGCGCGAAGCTTGGCGAACAATGGGAGGATGTCGAAACTTGTGCGAAACGAGTACATACAATGAAGTGTCTTGCGATATCGCAGAAAATTTTCCACACAATTAACCGTCCTCGTTTTTACTCCCTGTTTTGCATTCTAAATGTAGTTGTATTAAGTAATTCTTAATATAAACTATCCTGTGTTAGCATTGAAAACGTTGTACGTATTGGATAAGTAGAAACGTAAGGATTAAACGCTTATTATTAAATATTCAAAATGTTCTCAACGACGAATGAGTAATATTGATATACAGGGTTTTCCAACAATGCGAAAACACCGTAATAATTGTTGTAAAAATAAAGATATCAGAGAACGATGAAATATGTGCTCCGATATTTCAAAAAAATTATCTTTTAGCATGGGTGCTGATCAATCACCACTCCCACAATGTGCGAGGGATGATGAGAATTTTAAGTGGCACTTAGAGGTCAAGTGGGAGCTTATTTGAAAGGCATTTTAATAGCGATCAAAATACAGACAATTTTAAGTCGTTACTAGAGACTTTCCAGTAAGAATTTGGACATGAACCGCTGCAGTTTTGTATATGCAGGGTAGTTTTAATAAAAAATTGAGAGAAGATGCGAGAGAAGATATACGTTTACTATTTCTTTCTCTTTCTCATTCTGTTTTATTTTTTTTCTTATCTATTTCTCTCTCTCTCTCTCTCTCTCTCTCTCTCTCTCTCTCTTTCTCTCAGGTATTATTAAAACATGGCGGATCAATCAAAAACAGCTTTCTCAGACTCTTATTAAAGGATTTCTAGCTGCTAAACAACCCTATTCTAAACTTTAGAGTGAGATTTTACTCTTCAGAATGAGATATACTCTACAAATTTTATACCCGTTTCTACCAATAAGGATTAACTTTAATCTCCGTTCAACTTACTCTTCAGCTTCTTCTAATTCTTAAAACTAAAAAAGATAAAGAGTTAATCAAATCGAAATTAATATTAAATTACATTAGAGAGTCAATGATGAAAACTAACTACTAATATAGTAACAATCCAATAGATGAGCGTTTGAAAAACTCGATGCAAAAGATGCAATTCTCTTTGAATGAGACAGGAAGGGACAAAAGTCCGATGCGACGCGAGACAGGCGCTTGACGGTTTATTTTTCATCGTCCCGATACATCCCGAGATTGCAGATCCAACCGATTGATCTCGAATGAATATTTAAGCCTGTGGCACACTAACGTATCCTTTCCACCGCCTTACTTTCCTCTCATACCTTCCCTTTTCACACTTGCACACATACGTGGAATGTATATCGGCATCGCCAAAGGGTGAAATTTCCACTGATGTTGATAACGTTTAGCGTAGACTTTTTCATTTCGTTCCTGAACCTGCTAGAATTTATTGGAGGCTATGAAAATCACGATAAAATATAAACGCCGATACCAATCATAAAACATTAAACGGAAATGTTACAAAGTTGATTATAAGCGTGACGTGTAATTTAAATTCTATTTCATTTTACTTTTCATCGCGCTATTAAATATCGTAGATGCACGGCGTTTGTGTCGGGTTTTTCTTCATACATTTACCGTACGTTTACCAAGTTCTTCCTAGGATTTTTATGCCTGTTATATCGCACGTATATATCGCCGCACCTATGCAAACTGCATCGTACGTCGCGCAAATTAAATTTTATCGGCCAAGTTCCACCGCGGGTGGTGTAAGCTGAAGTCTGTGCGCAAATTACATCCGATAAACGCGTTCAACATTTTCCGTAACAACGAGGCAAAACTTTTCGCGTCTCGATACGGCCAGGAAAAAAAAACAACAGGAGAACCCATCTAATTCGCAATTTCGAAATATCGGATACGAGATACGTGATAGGCGTATTTTCGATATTCAATTCTCACGAGTGCATAAAATTACGAATGTATAAAATTACACGAATGTACACGAACTGCTATCAGAAGTGGATATTATTGCTAGGAAATAATTAACAAACAACGTTAATTGTGTAACTGCCTTCACCGCGCACCATAAACATAATTCTCATGAAATTCTAGCTTGAAGTCGGAGAAATACCGTTTCTCTAAAGCATTCGTGAGATACTATACGAGATTGTTTGCGTGTATACACCTCCCAGAAAGATGAATACAAATATCAAGGCGCAATTAGATGTAATTTCGGAAAAAGCATTTGGAGTTGAAATTTATGGTGAATTCAATTAACTAGTTTCTGCATTCTCTTGTTCTCTATATGTTACATTACATCTTATTCTCTCTTCATATTTTCTCATTCAACGTAATAATACGAAGACAATAATAATTTTGCAACTAAAAGCGCACGGATTCTTTTCTCAAATCAATAAAACTGCATGAACACTCTTCTTGTAAATTATTTAACTATTTTAAACTGTCCAATTGTTTCTTCTCACTTCTATTATACATTTAACTTTATCGGGTGATTATTTTCAAACATATCATAGGCCTGGTTTTTTATTATCTGGTTAACTTATTAAGCTCAATTTGATGTTTCACTCAAATGGGTTTTATCTATGACATCATTATAGATAAAGCCTATTGGATAAAATATCAGATTAAAATATCAGATTAACCTAACCATAAGTTAATCATAATGAAAAAACGGGCCATAGAACGTAAATTTGTGGCAGAAATTTAACAAAAATTAACTTCTGAAAATCTTTATTTATTTAGTCGTGTTGTCTAAAATTCACGCTCTACGTACAGCGGGATGAATAACATCTAACGAATCTCGTTTACAAAATTCGTTACCCAATTGCCGCAAACGTAGTTCCCAGTTGCCATACATTGTTAAATCCACTGTAAGCTTTCGAACGGCATAAATCACATCCCCGATATCATAGTACGCGGCCAAACACAAAGGACTTTAGGCGAGTCATCGAGGTGGGTGTCGGGGAAATTCGAAATACTCAGCGAAACTCGGGGAAACGCCGCAAACCATTGCATCGTTCCGAGCTCTGATAAAATTATGATAGAGCATCAATCCTAATGGAATAACCAGGAAATATCAGCTAAACTTAAGCTGAGCCGTCAAACTTTACAGATATTTCGCTGATCTCCATAACTCTGGACGACGAGGGAAAAAGCAGTACCGCGCTCATTAAATTTATCAATTTATCGCAAGAAATGTGACGGATGAAGATGAAGATTGGCTTCTAGATTATTTCGATCATTATTTTCGACGTCACAAACTTTTTAAAAATAACATCACATGTCATAATTCGACATGTCGGCTGACAATTCTATATATAATCATAGAATAAATTTATTTTTAAAGAATGTAACGTCATCTATACTGATAATATCATTTTTATTTCTATGAGAAACGTTCCAATGATCGAAATTTCAATTAAAACGAGAAAATATATACATATACGAAATATATACATATCTTTCAATCGAGGTATTTTCAGAAATAAAATAAATGCATTGCGCGCGTGTCTGTATGTGTATATGCTTGTGCGCGAGAATGTATGAGCGCACCCCCATCGTCTGGACCGGCGTTACGTCACGAAGTCAAGGAAACGGCGATAGGCCGTCGCTGTACCAGAAAGAGAAAGGGAGAAGCGGCGAATGAGGTGGCCAGAGCAGCGAGGGGAGAGAGAAAGTGAGTGAAGAGGGTTGCGGAGATAGGGGTGGGTTCGCGCGCGTGAGGAAGAGAGATAAAGCAAGGGGGGAGAGAGAGAGAGACGTGACGCGTGGCATCACGTGGTGTATTGATCGTTGCGCAGCATCCACGAGAGCCATTCCTACCTACTGCTGCCAACCTTCCTACCTACCCCAAGCACTCTACCACTACCACCCTCACACTCCGTCTGCAGTCACTCGTCTCCCATCTCCCTCTCGCTTCCTCCTTCTCTCCCGCTTTCCCCTTCGTCCTCTTCATTCACTCGTCCCCCTCCCTTCCCCTCCCTGAAACCTCCATTCTCCTCCGACCTCCGCTTCTGCAACAAACCCCCTCTCGCCCTCTAAACTTGTCCTCCTGCCGCGCTTCTCGACCACTCTTGACGAAACCCCGTCAGACATCCATCCTCGCGTATCCAACGAGTTAATTATTAAATGCATCGTCGTGCCTGCTGGGTAACCCCCTCACCCCCATCGTATATCTCCTCTTTTCACCCTCACTGGTCCATGCGAAATCTTCCCCTCTCTCCGCCGCCATACACCCCCTCGGTTCCTCCTCCATGAAAAGACACGGTTCATCTAGAATTTTCGACCAACTCTCTCATGATCCATCACAGGTTTTAACATCAAAGCGAGTGTAAAATTGCTTTCATCACCTCCCGATTGCGATTGCGGATTTTGTGTTGAATACATTAAATATTTTTCCTGTTAGCCTTGCACAAGAGAAAATATCAGACCAAAAGATGTATTTTTCGTCTGTCGAGATTAGATTGATGATTGTATGCGTCTCTTGTATTCTTTTTTTTATTTTTTCTTCAGCTAAAAATCCAGTGCTTGCTGGATGGAGATTCAAGATGGCGTTATGCGTGTAACATTTTTTTCTTCCAGTAATCCATTCCATTTTCTCCCAGCGCATTATCAACGCAACAGTTTCAAAGAGTATCAGTAACGGAAGCAGAAAATGACAAACGATCTGACATTTATCGCTATATACATAGTCTGTAAATTATTCAGTACGTCAACTTGCCTTAGGAAGTTCATATTATTCCGTGTTTTATTCACGGTAATATTGATTGCTCAAAATTCAGTCAATATAATTATACGGAATTATAAATGTATAAAATCCAAAACTTTTTGGAAGACGAAGTTTCTTATTCTGAAATCACATTGCAATAGAATCCATTATTAAACACTCTTAGACAGAAAGATTGAGCTATCTCCTTTACATCGTGTACTCGAAATTACAATTTTTTTTTTTTCGAACAAAAAATGGAGTCGCGGGAGGAGACTCGCTAAATAAATTTAACCGCCATTAATATCATAGCGCGTTTACCTGTTAATATTTTTTCGTTTTATGGTATAATGCCCCGTCGCTTGTTTAAATGACAAGTATTGACTTGACCTCGTTTCGAGAAAATCGGGAAAGAGAAGAGGGGGTGGGTTATATTTACGCGAAAATGACGTTGCCATCCACGTGAAACGATCTAAACGCGAGGGAAGTGTGATCGCATATGAATTCGCATTACACTTTGCAAATTAATTTTAATGTGTGGCGAAAAAGCGTACAGTATTTGCGCCATTCAATCTCCAAACTGCCGAATCGAAAAATTATTACATTCTGATATGCAATGTCGCCTTTTACACGTGTTTATATTCTGTCAATGTACAAACTTTAATATATAAATAATGAAATTATACCCGGTATTCATAGTCGGATCTTAAGCCTGCGGCATACGATGCTTGTTTCTCTGTTGGATTGCTTGCGTTTTAGTAAAGCACTAGAATCGTACCACAAAAAGCGCAGAATTTTCAATAATTTACCAAAGCGCAAGCAATCCAGCAGGAAAATAAGCATCACATATGCCGCAGGCTTCATATTTAAGACCTTCTTAAGTATAGTCTTAAAATATCATAAGCCAATCACAAAGCATAATAGCATCTTAACCCTCTCTCTCTTACCGTATAAAGAATAAAGAAACTTCAAGTATAATATTAAGAAACAAAAAACGTATATTTCAGGTACGATCAGCATTGAAGAGTCTCACGATTCTTGTATCTTATAGCTTCAGTTCATACAACGGATATCCCTCATTTGATTGCTGCAAGCTGTGTTTTAGGCCAAACGGATGCCAATAGATGCAATAGGGAACATATGTCAGCTACAGGTCGTCGACGTACATATGCGCACTTACCGACGCACGTTAGAGCCACTAATCAAAGTGCCACAACATTGTATCGCATCGCATTGCCAGGAACATTACACCTCCTGCGCGGCAAATGGCCGAAATGTTGTTCGTCACAGAGATAATAACACGGTGTATCTTCATTGTTATGCTCTGCCTAACGTCTGTCGCAACAGTTTGCCTGTCTGCCCGCAAAATCCATTTGTCTGATATTCTGCGATGTCAAGTGAATCTTAGCATCGCATCAAAAGTACTCAAACCTTTCGCCAATTACGTGACAGCTATCATCAATCATACAGCAAGCACTGGCGTTGCAAGAACATACAAGAACGATTTATTGTAGTGAGACGTGATTCTGAATATATTTGTAGAAAAAATGCAAAGATGTTGTAATGGTGCTTAACGAGAGAGAAAAAATAAAAACCGCAGAAAATGTTTAATTCTATATAAACGAGTTGATAAATAGGTATGTATTCGTAATATTAATTTTTGATGCGTGATTTTCTGATAAGTTTTTATAAAAACTTAAAGTACAGAAAAATATTTTAACAAATTTAAATTGTTGAATGACTCAAGATTTTTTAAAGATTGCTCAAAAGAAAAAAAGAATAGTGGAGTTAGGAATATTATTAAAAAAGTAAATGTTGTCTCAAAAATTATTCTTACATCTTAGAATTAAATTTAATCATTATAAAGAGCGAATTTCTGAAAGAGAATACGAAACATAACTTTATTATTTAACTTTTAACAAAATACAAAGTCTCATTGTTCAAATTCTCATAATAATGAACATAATTAAAGTAAAAAAATTTTCACAAAACGATATTTCATTCGAGATCCTCACATCAAATTATATCGCATTTTTTGAAGGAATGAGACATATAGAAATAAGAAAAAAAAAAAGAATGTTCTTGGTATTACTTTTTCAAGGTTTACGAAGCTAGTTCTTCTTAATGGCGTCTCAACTTGTCCACGTAAGTAAGGAAACTCGATTGAAGTAACTTAGCAACAGTTACTAAACTCTTCGCCTGATTGATTGCGAATACATGTAACAGCGAGAAATGGAACAATCGGGGAGAAAACTCGAAGGCAGCGAGAGAGGTCCACTATAGTGAGAATAGACGCGACGCAATGTGGTACAAAGAATGATGGCGACGGTACTCACCCCCTCAGGCCGAAAGCTCTCTTTGCCAGCTCCAGCTTGAAGACGCTCGGTCAACAAGCTGCCGGATGCTTGAGTCTCGTCTCCTTATGACGTCTGCAACGAGTAAGGCAGTACTCCAGATTCTGTAGTCGCGTTTTCTTCTCACTTTCGCGACACTGCCGTGTTAACCGTGCTTTCTTACGTGACGTGACGACGAATCGGAAAGTTTAAAAAAGAAAAACCGGGAGAAAGAGAAACGATCGAGGCTCTTCTCGAATTTACTCAACGGACCGTGACAAGACTGTAAAAGCGTTCGATCGGAACAAACGTCGGACGATGGGGACAACAACGTCGTAGCGCACCTCGGAGGAGGACAGAAAGAGAAAGAGAAAAAGAGAGAAAGGAAGATGTAAAAAAAAAAGAGAGAGAAAAGGAGAAGAGGCAGCGGAGGGATAAGCTAATTTTAGAGTTAAGGATCGGTGTGAAGTGAAAGAGAGGATAGAACGAAGGAGTGAACGCGCGAGTACAATACATTGCGCACATCAGAGGTTGTCTCGTGCGAGTGAGAGACGAGCAAGAAGATGGAGAACGTATGATCTTGGAACACCCTGCCAAAAAGAATTCGATCGCCGGCCAATCACCATTCGAAGATTTACCCCCCAGTAAATAGAGATCACCGTCTCGGCCAACTGGGACTGACACTAATAGATCTCTTAGACGGAACATCGAGCCGTCGATTGAGGCGTTTAATGTCGGGGTTGCGTGCTACCATCGGCTTAACCGTGTTCTCTAATCACGCGTGTTTATCGATAATCACATCCATCAAGCGACCTTTCTCTCTAGCAAGATACTTCTATAGTCATCTGAAATGTATGCCTCAATGGAAATTATGCGCTAAACTAGTTATCCGACTATTCTGAATTTTCTTCAATTGGCTGGGAAATCTATAAATGAATAGTCGCTGAATTTGAAAAACTTCAGAAGATTCTCGGAAAAATCCACTAGGAGGACATTTTTCCACTAACTTGTTACAAATATCACAGAGGGAGAGAAAAAATGATGCTCACTGATCCTATAACTGTTTTACGTTCCTTTCCAATTTTTTTTTTGTGTTGCGATGCGAGTTTCGTAAACGAGAAATTCTGATGGCAGACTATGTCGTGATCTTTAGTTTTCCTAACAAGCATGAATGATTCCCACGAGGCAACGTATCGTAATGAAGAGCTAGAAATCCAACATTAATCGCGTGGGCGGCAAGGGAGGACCGGACTGAATTAAAGAGAGATAACATCGTAATCTTCAATCCAGAGATTCCTTATAAAAATGCCATGGCTCGTAAGGATTTCTGAAGAAAGAAATTATATTCTAAAAAAACATATTGCGTCAGTTGCAATGTTTCTCTCTCTTCGACCATTCCTATAAACATGAAGTCCGTGTATCACTCAATGGGGAAGATTATGGGAGAAGCCATGAACCTTGAAATCTCTTTTTTTTTTAATATTTATATCAAAATATTATATATATAATTTTAATATTTTCTTAAAACGCTTAATTACAATTTTGATATTACTAAAATATTTTTTAATTTAAAGAACTAAGATATAAAAGTATAGGTTCTATTAGCTTATTCTTCTTTTGCAGTAACATAATTTTAAGTGAAACGTTCTATGAATTATACATTTAAACAATACATACTTATTTAATGTAACAATAATTTATTAAATAATAATTTAATGTTCTATCTTTTCATATTTGGCCTTTACAAAAATATTTCACTTGTAACATGTCAATGGCTCATACTTGTAAAATACTTACATAGCTGAACAAATACAGACTTACTGACGGGATTAGTGGTTACTATTATATTAGAATTTTCCATTCGCCATTCGACTTCCAGTTGCCCGAGCGTGAATTTGCATTCCAAGCGACTCTCTGTCGTGTATCATGCTATTTCGCGCTTGGTTCAAAGTTTATTAGTCCAAAGTTAGCCTGCTTGCACTTCGGATAACGCGGAAACAATGTCGGATTTTCGTCGATGCACGATGGTATCCAAGAGTCGCACGTGGACGATAATACAATAATACAATACAGACGCAACCTCCATTCGTTCGATCGCGTGCATTCAGCTTCGCTCGAGTAACGAATTAGAGGATGCAACCAATAAATATCTATGTCATTGCATACATGACGAAAGTGGGGTCATTCTAAAAAAATTATTTTCCAGCCGAGAAATTTTAATATGAGTTGATTAGACCAGTTAAATTAAATTTCTATTCTCCTAAACAAATGTAATGATATTATTTTGTGACAAATAAAATACCAATCAAACAAGAGAAATATTAATAGAAGAAATATAATCACTCAAGAAATTAGGTAAAAAAGAATATGACGAATATTGAAACGTTCGGCATAAAATTTATTTTTCCATTCTATACAATACCTAAAATGTAATGGATTATGTAATCTGAGTCGATGAATATTTGAATAAATAAATTTTCCAGTTCTTTCATATCGTGACGCTTAGAGTTACAACGAAACACTTCAGAATAAAGGGGTTCTTTGAAGTCACCGTTTGCTCAACTAAAGTCACCATGGAGGAAGCAGGAAAGCTGCGAGAATGATAACGCCGCCGAGGAATTTGCCTGCATCCTCGAACTTGTAGCAGACGTACATTGTTTCGCGTTCACTACACATTCTCGGATACTGTGTCGAATTTTCCTCCGTGGATGAAATGAACTGTCTCTCTCGTTAAGGCAAATTCAACACGAGATAAAAATTAAACAGTAATCGAAAATAATAAAAGCAAATAGCATAAAAATTGAATTCAGATATTCATTGGTATTATAATTAATTTAAACAAATTTCTTCAATAAGAGAAAAGTAAAAAAATCGTCGATTATGTAAAGAAATCCTGGCTATATTAAACATCGTTTACCGTATTTAGCGAATGTTTCACAGGCTCTCGATTAAAGACGAGATGTGGGGATGCGACGGATGTCTCAACGAGACGTAAAATGGTTGAAGACTTAATATATTAAACGTTAGATCGTAATAATTCGCACTGTATACAGGCTTCTCTAGAATTTGCGACTTCCTACAAGATGAAATAGAACAGCGGATTAAAAATAAAAAGGAAGAGAGGACGGAAGGAAGGAAATTGAGGTGTTTAATCATTGCGGCCGGAGATGGTTTAAATCGGGGTCCTGTTAGCATGTCGCGATGGTCGTAGAGAGAGAGAGAGAGAGAGAGAGAGAGAGAGAGAACTAACTAATTTTAAATCTAGCACGACGTTGTGTAGGTAAACACATCGACGTGTTGCAAATATCTCGGGAGGATGCGTTCGTCGCACGGCAGGATGGATAATCGATTAAGTCGAGGTATATCCACTTATCCGCTTGCTCTCACACCCCGCAGAGCGCAAATTCCAGAATCTCAAAGAGGCGGTACACGAAGTACCTTAAGACGGGGTGGATATGGCGCTCAATTTGCACGGATCCTTGGCTAAGCCTCCAAAGTGATAACCGATCTACTAGATGCAGCCGGGGCGGATCACGAAGTTCTATGACGTGTCCCGTTACCTGTAACCTACCCTCGTATCCCGAGTAAGACACGCTCCGACGAATAATTACCGTTCACTTATCTGTAACGATGAAGCCATAACTCTTCCCTGTCAAAGCTAGCGCTTGTATTGCCTCGCGGTATGAAAAAAAATGTAGAAATTAATTGCGAAACTGCATCATTGAAAATAATTATTAAAAAGAACAAGGAAATGAATGTTATAAACAATTAAGCTAAATCTTTAAATAATAATAGTTAAATAATTCAATGTGAATTTGACATATATATCCAATCCTGTAAACTGCGCGAATTTAATTTTCAGTCTTGAAACGCAATCCTA
Organism: Acromyrmex echinatior; assembly: GCF_000204515.1. The sequence continues at coordinate 354,337 of NW_011627398.1, read as the reverse complement.
ACAAAACAGGAACAGTTATATCATAACTTGACAAGCAATTTAATAATATTGATGCTTATAGGCATTTTATCGAAATAATCTAATGTCGAGAGATAAGCGTCTTAAGATTTACAAATAATTTTACTGTAAAAAATATTATCTGTATATAATATTAATCGTTTATTTAAGGCATTCATTTCCTAGTTGTGACATTACGATTTTAAAAGATAGGTTGTTTAACATTAATTATTAAAAAGTTTATATCAAATGCAATCGATGAAATGTATTGTTATTATTATATATGCTTATGTGTAGCATTATTGTTGATGCTTTACTTTTTAATATTCTCTACTTCATTTATGTTCTCATTTAAATTTTGTAATTAGTATAACACACACGATAATTTTCCTTCACTATACACATGATGGGTTCATATATCTTAATTTTCATTATTTTTACAAAAATTATTAAATTATTCTTACATATACTTTAATATTTTATAAAATATTTATAAGCTTGTGTATTAAAAAAATTACGTATAAATATTATAACTAATTACTTGTGGTGCTCTCCTAGTATTTAAAAAAAATGCATAGAACACGAATAATTCAATTATGTGTGCTTAAATTTTAAATAATGAATTATTACATTTTAAAATAATAATAAAACGTTATTATTATTATTAAGTTGAAACGGAAAACATGGTCGCACATGAAATAATTTATCTAGAAAATTAAAGAAATGACACACTCGAGATAGGTACTGCATATCGAAGATCGATAGTCGTATTCAGTGGACTTGACGTTGGATGAGATGCATTCACCGTATTACATCCGCGTACGAAACCGCCATGCCACCTCAAGGAAGAGGATACGCGTGCATGAAGCAGGGCGTGCCGCCGTAATCTCAATTCAATTTGAGAGCACGTCGTTGTGCAGCAAGAAGTCCCTTTCGCGATAATCTCCGCCGGAAATACTAGACGGCCGAAACTTCGCGACTAACGCGATTTTCAAGTAAATTTCACTCGCCGACGCTGCCATTAGGATGACACGCCATGGCTCTTAGTCGGAGCATCAACGGGGCTCGTTTGCATGTGTACCTATCTTTCGCTAAATGTGAACATCCGAGAAGACCTAATAACCACACGACGTTATCAGCGTGGTATCAATATTTCACTCAGAAATTATTTGAATCCCAACCGTGATCAATTATGATAAGCGGTATGATTATTGGGCAAATCAGATTGGATAGAATAAAGTATAATTCGATAATAGCATTAAAATTGATACATTCGAATTATACTATTGTTGTAAGATCGTCTCAGCTGGATATGTATTAATCCGTTAGACTCGAAAAGATTAAACTAACCCGATATGGTCAATATGCTAAACAAATTAGTGCCACGAACGTGCATCGTAAAAAAAATGTAACCGCTATGTCGCTCGATGATTCCTCTTTAAAACAGAGAGGAAAAAAGTAGAACATATGATGTTACATTGTTTAGAGAGCTTGGTAACAAACCTTGTTGGAAAACAAATAGTAGACCGAAAGGAGACATCACGGAGGAAGCGGTACATCTTAAAAGTCCCGTAGCTGGGATCCTTTTAGCAAATTACGAAGTTATCGGAAAACTCTCCCGAAGGGGGACACGCCTCGCGGCATTATATTTAATAACGTCCAATAAACGTTTCTCCTGCCACTGCTTTTTCTTTCTCCATTTTTCTGCTCTCCTCTTTTTTTCTCTTCTCCTTCGCTTGTCCCTTCTGTGTATTCCCGTTTTACCCCACTTCCGTTTTCCGTCGCCGCATTTTCTCTCTTTCTCTTTTTTTCCTCCCCCTCCCCTCCATCTCTCTTTCTCTCTCTTAATGTACCGCTAATGTTTTTACTTGCGTCATATTAAAACGATTGATTTCGCTCGCAATGTCCCGTCTCTTCGGAGAGACTGCTCTGCACACTGAAAACCAATATCGACCACTTTCAGTCTGGGCGCGAGTCGAATAAACGGCCGCCATTAACTCTAGAGTCCTACGGCGTAATACATTATACACGAGAATTTATACATCCACCCCATTTCAAAAATAATCGCGAAGCTTGATAGCTTCCGTGATGATTACATTAACACGTTGCCGCATACAAATTTTTTCACGGCAAACATAAATTCCTTGATCATCGTATGTAAACTGATCGTTGCAGACGAATTGTCTGAATCTTGTTTCATTCAATAATTTTATTGATTAATATTGATTTTTTTTAATAATTTACCAATGATATTTAAAACTAACGAGTCCAGTCTTCCATGGGAACTCTATATTAAACAAATTTCATAAAATTGATTCTAAATTTCAATATCTAAAACTGTGAAGAATTATTTGAATCGCTAATTATTTTTTTTCTATTTTATCTTCTATGCTTTTATATAAATGGAGATTTTGTGTAATACTTTGCCAATAAATTTCTATATGTTAAACTTTATTTTTATTAAAATCTATTATACTTTTGTTAAAATCTTCTTATATAGCGATGAATCGTAGTCAATTTTTGTTAAGCAAGGTCTTTTCTAGCTGAAGCAAAACGCTTATGAGTCAAGTGTTTCAACGTGTTAACGTGTTCGTTTTGATCATATTAAGGAAGCATGGAGCGAAATCTCGCGTGCGAAAAGTTGCCGAAGGAAAGCAGTCGTACGGAACAGAACGATACGGAACGAACTGGTAAGCTACAGTGCGCCAGGATGGGACAGTGATGTGCAGCAGTATTTATAGTATGGATTGTGTCTGCTTGGCAGCTCGCCATCAGATGAACGGACTGTCCCGAAAGCCCTACGCACGGACCAAGCAACGGTACGTACGAAGTGCTATTGATAACTATTGTCTCCATATTTATCCGCGAATCGCTTATTCCCTCGCAATTTTTAGATCACCGTCCACTTTGCGCGAAAGAGCGACGACTGGCAGCGGTGATGGAGGTCTTTTTTTCCAGACCGGAGCTATTACAGCGGCGGGGATGAATCACGGAATCGAGTCCGATTGGTACTCGTTCGCAAGCACGACCTGGCTTTTATTAGACTGGCTGACATCGAGGATCACTGCCAAACTAGGATCGCGCGAACAATAGCTTCCACGTATCGTCTCGACCGGGCGAAAATAACTACAGTTGCCTGCACATTTCCTATTGCACTCTTTTTGCATCAAAGTTGAAACAAAAAAAAAAGAGAGAAACAGAAGAGCAAAAAAAAAATTCCATCAATTTTGGTTTAGAAAGAAATTTGCTGTGAATAAATTTGAAAATATGTGTCTGCGCATAATAATATTTATACATGTAAAAGTTTTAAAGCGATAAAATAGAATAAAATATGGAAAGGATGGAAATGTTATCGAAAGAATGAAATATTTTTACTGCAAAAAGTGAACTAGCGATAATGCAGTTTTAAGATTTCAGGATAATGTTTCTGGAAATATTTATCTCGCGGTCGCGTGCCCAGAATCTATTTCCGTCGTCCGAATACCTCATCCCCCAGCTTCTAAGATTCCCAGACGACTCTGGAACATGGCGGATCAATGATCTATTCGCTTCACCTCATGCGTACGATGCATGACATGTCGATGAAATTTTTATTAAGTGTAATCTATTCAGAATTTATAGATGCCAAAATGGATACCCAAAGTCTGAGATCTTAATAATATCTCATCGTAAAAAAGACATTTCTTTAAAAATATCAGAAATAAAATTTTCTCTAAATCACTCAATTTCATAAATTCATCTTTTTCAAATATAAACGAGAGAAATTATTGTTACGCTGTGAAAAATCATAATGTTCCGCGACAATCCTACTTGACAATACCAGAAAGAAAGAAAGAAAAATACGCTTTCTATAAATTTATAGAATGTACTTTTTATGATTTCTGAAAAATGAAGCTAGTAATATTTTTTCTAAAATGTAAATGTAATAATTAAATCGTACTCTTCCACCTTCTCTCCTCGTTTATAAAAAAATCTTAATCATCCACCGTTCCAACCTTTACCTATACCAAGTGCCATCACCATTGTTACCGTTTTAGCTTTTTTCATCGATTACCGTTACCCCAAAGAGGATATCCCGTGAAGCTTAACACCGACTCGAGAAACGTCCTTGTCTCGCATATCCCCCTCGTATTCCATAGGATTAGACCTGGCTTTAATGTCCGACGACAAGGGATTTCGATGGTAATTGAATACGGACACGCTGGCACAGAACGCGGTTAAGAGTTCGAAGTGTTTGCTATCGCTATTCGCACTGTTTTACTCAACGTATTCATCGAAGGGCAATTGACTTAATTGATAAAATTAGATCCTGAAGTCCAGATGGACTTCAAGCATCCCTTTAATTATGTAAGATAACGATAAAGTGCCTTTAGTGCACGAATTAGCGCATGCATGTTAATTCTTTTTGAGTGACCCGACGAACGGAACCGGAAGCAATGCCCCCTTTTTGTGCTAGCTGATCCGTGCTTACTGCGCTTAGACTCTCGCCCGTCGATTCGGCGGGATTCGGTTTTGATCTATCACGTGGAAAGAACCGATCGCCCTCAACCGAGTATTCACTGTCAAGCCCCCGTAGCCGGGTGGATGAAGATCATTCGCTTGTGGTTCGTACTCGTCCGTAAAAATATTGAACGGCCATCATTTCGGGATGCATATACGAAGTCTGCAGCGCAAACAGCTACGATATATTTCGGCGACGTATCGAGATCACCTGCATAACGATTAGCGGATTTTTGATATTCTCTCGATATTCCGTTACGGGATATATACGTACAATTTGCCAGGAATATCTAATATTATCGCTCTACAAAGATAGTTCGAAAATTTCTCGGCTTGACACAGAAATGACGCCACAAATATCAAACTGCTATAATTTTAAACAAATTTGATTGCACAGCTACTATTACAATTTCAGACAGATTCATTTAGTGTCTGTTTCTGTCGTATAAAACAAACAACTTTTTATTCCATCATGATACACCACAATACACCCGTTCACGTTTTTTCAAATTGCAATCGCAAAATTGTAAGAATTGTCCTTTGAATTCACACGCACTATATTCAACACAGATTTATGATTTAACCCCCAGTTTTCCTCTTTCTAAACATGAAGAAATGATTCACAGAAAAAATTTGGCTCAAATATTGAAGTAATTGATGAAATTAGTGCTTACTTTCTTAGAGAAATCGTATTATACAGATAATACATAAAAAAATTAGAATATCAAATATATTGAGTTAAAGAGGGATTAATTTGGAAATTTGAGAAATTTGTTAAGTGTTGTTTTTTATCATACCCAGAACTTTTCAAACACTTGTAGTACCATAACCTACTTATAACAGCAGATAAATGCAAGAAATTGCAACGAGCACGAATAGTAGCAATCATAAATTACGAATAAGTAAAGTGACGCACAATCTACATATAAAAGGAACGGTTTTGTTGAAATATCTAAACATTTAACTAGATACGAATCTGTAAATAGTTCTGTTGAATCATCAAAAATTTATGTAAAATATGTGAGTATTAATAACAATGCAGCATAAAACTTTAACATTTTAAAAATTAATTTGAGCGTTCCACATAATTATTTTGAAAGTCTAAAGAAAATTATTTTCAAATCTGCACTAAGAAGAAAATTACAGTAGTGAAAACGCCAAACATAATTTCATTCTGTAGAAAGTGAGAGATATACGACGCCATTCTTATATGTAACACTGTTTTATTTCGGTAACAAATTTTTTATTTTTAATTACAAAAGATCTCTGACCATCATAGAAAATAGTTTGGCATGGTAATCAACGGTTTAATTAGTTACATATCACTAAATAATTTTTGCATCAGTATCAACAAAACTTCAAACATTTCTTAGTGTGTACATAGTTAAATTTTTAGATATTTCAACAAAATCGTTGTTTTTTTTTTCATACAATCCTACAGACTGATACATCCATAGCATTTGTTACACTCTCAGCTTTAATATCGTGCTGCAAAATCCGCTGGAGCGATTCCCAGGGATGATCGGTGCATCCTGCAGAAAGCGAGAGATATTTAACGTGGGCGAAAGATAGGTCAGACCGTAAAAAGCCGCGATGCGCGCGGTTTATGCATGCATGTGGGGACATACATACGCGATTCACAAGGCGAGTCACTCTCCTCTTTCTCTCTTCCTCTGACATCGGCTGCTTCAAAAGGAGCAGCCAGGTGAAGTGTATCCCGCGTACTCGGCACGGCGGAGGCCACCTTCGTGCACGCACGAGTAGTTCAGGTGGCATCGATGGCGCTCGCAAAGCAGTTATTTTTAGTTCAATTTAAACGCTCGAGCGGCACCATAAAGCGAGTATACGCCACGTATACGATATAATACAATATAACTAACGGGCGCAATGGAGGAGGGAGAATGGGGAACAGGGTCTACAGGGGGAGAGGTTTTCGCGCGAGCTCGCGGATAAGCGTCGTCACCGGGATCGTTAAAAGCGTCGTTATTGCACGGTGGAAACTTTCGCGCCTCGTCACGGCGAGAGGATATTTTTCTCAATGCCCATGGATTACTTCATAATTCTATGAAACGTAAATTCCCCGTCATCATATCGGGCATAAAGATGGCCGTTTATCGTCCCCACTGCGATCCTCCTACTCTTATCCTTCTCCCTGAGGACCAAACGTCGCGCAGATTAACTCTTAACTGCTGACGTTGATAAACTCCCTCGGTCATGTAACGTGTTAAAAGTTGGAAAAGCTGTTTCGTGCGAACGTTCTTTCAAGGAAAGAGAAAAATTCTATCGAAATACTTTACGAAGTACTACATTCGGTGGAATATCGCCGTTACTGCTTCAAGTCGCGTTTATCGGTTGAATTGAGAATATTTCAATAGAATGGGTCTAGTCACATTTCGACATGCATCTTTGAATTTCGAAGATTTGTTTAATAATAACATTAACAATAATTTTAATAAGAGATAGTTATATAAATTAATAAAATAAAATAAATTATTTAATAAAATTAATAATAATTAACGAATTTAATTACTAATATTTAGCGAAGCACAAAATGAGATTTTTCTCAACTGGACCTATAAATCACACTGTGTGTTTATGCCTCTTCTGAGAAACTCGTAGCGGTAATAGCTACGTGAAATTAAAAACAGGTAGAGTACTTCGGTTATAAAACGAGTATTATACTATGAATCCGTTTAGTACTCTCTAGATTTTTCAGATTGAAATCTCACTCAAAACGAATGAAAATTCTCTTCAATTGATAGTAAAAATACTGCTGTCCAAAATGGAGTGACATTTCACTTTTCATAAGGGTGAATTTACCGATCATATGTAAATGTTTCATTCGTTTGAAACATCAATCAAGATGACTTCAAAATAAAATCAAAAATTTTAACACAAAAAAATTTAAACTCAATATATGTGAATATTTAATTCCAATCATAATGTGAATGTTTTATTCGTGTTTTATTTTAGAGTAAAACATCACCAAGATGGCTTCAATATGTGACTGAGTTTTAATCTAAAAAAATATTTAGACTCAGTGTAGATTCTTTTGTTGACATTTTATTTCTGGAAAAAGTGCTGCCGATATTTATTTACGTAATATCGACAAAACGCAATGTCGATACGACGAGACGAGTACATCAGTATCATGATGTAAGAATACCAGGTGCACAATAGTATATCATGACCAGGTGAACCAATTTCAAGGAAGCGCAATCGTTCAAAATAAATAATGACGACATTTGTGACCAATCATTTGTGACCAATCAAATTGGCTTCAAATTTTATTAGCCAATTAAAGTCGCTATTAAAAATTTGGCACTAATCTACAGAAACTTGCGCCAAATTATATTCAGCTATTATTATGTAACACACCTGAGGTCTGGTTTTTATATCTGCATTATAGAACTGCATTTCCTTTCCCGTTTTCGCCAAATACCAAACATATATATATGTATTTATTTCATTTTAAGTTTCAAAAGTGCAGTACGAGCTCAGCTACAGAAAACAGACCTCTTGTGTTCCTATATCATAATCAGTATGACTTACCAAACTTCTTGCGTGGCGCATGCACAATTTCCAACAGTAGAGTATTAGATTCATTCTTTAATTACGAGGGAAAATACTCATAACATAGAATGAAAGAATTCACTCTATATGAATAAAAAATCGTTCCGACTTCAACGTAATCACTCCATTTTCCAATGGAATTTCACTGCAAGAAATTTAGAGAACAGGGTTGTTAATATATTTGTCAAATCTGCATTCTGTAGTAATAACAGTAAATAAAAGTATACGCTAATAAAACAAGAGATTAAATCTACTCAATTATTTTGTAGTTACACTGAAAAAAAATACTAAATTTTAGTAAATATTTGTTTGAATAGTTCTAAGTAAATACAAAATGTCCCTATATTTATTTGATACAAAAACCATTAATTGAATTTAATTATTATTTTTTAAGTAAATATTTATTTAATGTATTAGGTGTTGGAATTAATTCGTAGCGTTTTACAAGTGATGGGAAGTACTTTCATTAATGTATTTTTTAATGCTCATGTAAAATAAATAACATTCTTTCATTAAAAAACGCTACGAATTAATTCCAACACCTAATAAATAAAATATTTATTTAGTATATTACTCAAGTAAATATGTATTGAGATTTAGTAAATTTTTTCAATGTAGAAACATTTCATTTAAATATTACTTTGTTCTCTATTTATTACTTTTACGACGGATTAGATTTTATTGAAGAGTGCAACAATTAGAAAATCTGCGTTATTTCCCCAACGAAAATACTTTCTTCGTCAGCGTTTTCAGCACGCGCGCGTCAGGTTCGGTCAGGTGCGGACGTTTCACGTTACGCGCGGCACAAATCAAAATCAATAAGCCGATTATTGGTCGCGCCGAGCGGAGATTACGCCGCTTTGAATTGACACCTCGACGAGGCGGAGTGGGCCTTGGTTGCCGCGATTCAATCCCGCGGGTTCTGCCGACAGGCGGACATCCGTCCCAGTTCCTTTTTCCACGCGCGGTGAGGATTCAGCCGCGAACAAACGGGGCAAAATGGCGCTCGATGCGAAGCGCCGACACCTCGCTATTCGCGCGTTACAACTCCGCGCGAGACTTCTCGTTCTCGCGAACAAACGAACCCCCGCGACGCGCATTCATCCGGCTGTGAAAGACGCGAACGGCTCGTTTTCCGCGTAATTTCATTCCACGCGGCCGCGACAACGCGGTATTTTCCGTACGCGGAAGAGAATTTATCAATAGCGCCTCTCGCGAGCGTCGCGGTGCCGCCGCCGCGCGGCGCCATCGTACGAGACGCTATGAACAAACGAACCGTTGCAATAACGAACCGAGATGATTACTCACAAAAAAGGAGGAAAAAGAGAATCGCTTGAACGTTATTCAAAATGTAATGCGCTCGAAATAATAACGATGTGATTTTTGTAAATGCATAATTACGAAGAAATATAAATCCTGGATAACATTTAGATACATGTAGAAAATAATTGAGAAAAATGTATTTCTTTAATATTTATTTAAATATCGTCGTAAATGGTATTTCAGGTTTGTCGACATTTAAATTTCGCTGTATGTATGTACAAAAATACACTACGGACAAAAGAACACGATATTTGGTGCAACGGAGCGAGGAAAACGTCAAATAGGTTTTTCTAATCAAATTGCAATCGCTAACGTTTCTAGCTGTCAAAATTTTCAGTTAATAGTATAAAGATTCTCGTAAATTCCTCGTCACCAATTGGTTCTTCGAACCAAATATTATTTCGGCTGCGAAAATTCTTCACAGAAACTTTAATAATAAATTCATTAAAAGATTTATTAAAAATTTTCAAAGGATTAAAAATAAAAGGTAATGTAATACAAATACGACAAAAATTCCAGTGCTTAAAACGGAAATGGCTTGATTTTTTTACAGTTTCCACAGATTTTTGTGAAAAATCATAAATTAGATAACGAGATATGGCAATTTAATTTTTGTATATACTTAAAATTTATATTTTGAACTATTTTATTTATATTTTAAATTAAAAAATATATTGCCTAGTATTGTTAAGATATACGAGCATATTTCGCCATTTCCATTTTCTACTATTAGCTTAACAAAATGGGACAAACTATGGGCAGAATGCCTGAAACGTGGGATGGTCTTCTGGAAGAGAAAGACCGTGTTTTACATTGGAGTTCCGAAGTGTTGGCGAGAGTGCAAGATAATGTTAGAAACGAGGATACGTTCTTGATGGATTATGATGATAACGTAATTAATGCCAAGGTTGACACGTGGATTAAAACTAATCGAACACGAGTTGATGAGACATTTAAAAAATTTCCATACGCGTCAGATCAGCTAAGAAATACAGTTAACACCGGAATAGAAAAGGTTAATGCATTTTATCTCTTTATAAGATGTATACGTCAATTAGTGTTAAAATCTTTCTCGCAAAGTAAAAGAATTTGTTGGATGTATCATGACGTTAAATCGTTTCCCATGTAATGTTTAGCTTGCTGACGAAATGCGAGCAAAAACGAGGAAAAATTACCGGGATGCATACAGTGATATTAAGAAGTTCAATAAGAAAGTGGATCAATTAGGTATAGATGAACGAAAAATTCACGCCGAAATACAAAATCTGGAGGGCAACATTCAAAAATTCCAAAAGAAATTTGGACCATTGCGATTAAAAGTTTTTGACAATTTGAGAACCGGCGAGAAAATGATGTTCCAAGATAAAAGACTAAAAAGCGATTTTACGAAAAAAGTAAAGTTTCTCTTATGTTCATAAAACTGCGGTTTATATTCTAATAATTTAATTGCACTTGTTCAGGTTTATGATATTAATCACAAAAACTCTGCCGAGTGCATAAAACGGATCGATAGATTGCTTAAAAATTTCGAAAAACAGGCACCAAAAGAAGGACCATAAATAAAATGGCGCGGATGAAAATGTCTCATTGTCAACTCAGTAATATAATAGTATAATCGATAACACGTTTATTAAAAGTTTATTTAAAAATATAACGAATTTTCTTTTTGAAATATTGTTTTAATTTGCAACATTCAATTTTACTCGAAATCATTATGTGAGAAAAAGAAAGTATATAGTCATGTATTATAAACTTACATTAATCAAGTAATAATAAGCATAGAAAGATTGACGTATTCTTTAATGCTTTTGGTTGATTTCCTGTTCTGTATATAACCGGTTGCTCCTGTCTCGAATGAGAAAGAGGATAAGGAATTCCTGGATAATCTTCCCGTCGTAATTGGTAGTGTGAATGATGGGAAAAGAGAAGAAAAGGAAAGAATCGAAAGACCATCTCTGCCTGATGAACGTCTAGAACGAAAGAGAAGAATCTGAGTTGTACAGAGTGTTCCGATATTATCGGATGCCTTTTTCACTAAGCTTTAATTCACTTGGAGTCAATTTGTCCGCAGCAAAAACGTACAACTTTCGAATAATTATAAATAATAATATAATTTATAAATAGAAATACAATTTTCATTTTATAAATAATAATTAAATTTTTATAATTATAAATAATTATTTTGTAAAAAGAATCTCTAAGCTTTAGATAAGAAATGAGAGAGTCATAAAATTGTCAATAAATTTTATGCGAATTTGATAGAAAATTAATAGGAAGCTTAGTTGTATAAATATATTATAGTATATTAAAAACGATATACTAAATAATAGTTTCGACGTATTGGAAAAAAAAGTCTAGAAAAATTAACAAGAGCTTTTGGTTTCAAGACACTCTGTATAATCTAAAAATTGCTCCCTGTTTCCCGAATTGCGTCATAGATTCGAATTCTCTCTGGATACGATCAATGGATCCGGATTCGCCGTAGAATGACGCTAGTAACCTTAACGATTCCTTCGAGACTCGCTATATAGATCCTTTGCAATGCGTATCCTTGAGTCTCTCCAATCGCGATCCTAGAATGCCACACTCCAGATGACGTGCGGCAATGGGAGAGAGAGGTATGTATATAAGACTACCTCGTATTCTGTATCAGCTTGGTTGGGATAGGCTCTCTTGGAGGCTCTCGTGATCAGGAGAGCATGAGTGAGCAAGTAGTAGTTTGCAGCTCTGTGATGCCACGATACGATTCAGGAGCGTACTTCAAGCGATTTTTATAAGCATCATGGACACAATTTAATTGTAAGGCTTCATATGTACGATTTCCTATATAAATGTTCATAAATTTGTAAAATATTTATATAAACAATATATGTTATAATACTTTTAAGATATAATCTAAAAGCTAATTAAATTTTGCAATAAAAACAGCTCCAAATAGTTGATTCGACAAAAATGAATTAATGGGCAATATTCATAATCCATTCTTATTTTAAAACCGTCTCAAATAATGTCTTAAGGTGCTAATACGGATAGATGCTCTGATTGGTTCGTGACATCTTAAAATTGTACTTAAGACAATCTTAAATACAATAAAAAAATCGACTATAAATACCGTCCAATGTCGATGTCAGTTTTTTAATGATACAAATCAACTATGTCGGTATCGCAGGAATATCAATTTTCTTATCGACTCAACCAGCTATCAACCATATTGAATCGACAATGAATCAACCTTGAATCAACATTATATTTTTGACTAGACTTCTCTGGCGTCAACAAAGTTAATACCAAAATAGTTGAACTACTTTTCGGTCTGTGGAAAATTATTCCCGTTTGAATAAAAATATCACTTAATTATATTATCAAAAGATTGCAAAATTATGTCAATTAACGAAATCTATCTGCTCTAATAAGATTTTCTAAGATTTGATGCTCTTAATGCAGCACATATTGGAGTAATGAAATTTGTACTATTTGTAGCTCAAATTATGCGTACAGTTAATGAAATTTTCAGACATAATAACTTTTAGCCGAATATGGATGAGACCAATTTATTTTAACGAGATTTTCAAAATTTTATACTTTCCATATATAGCTCGTATTAGAGCAACAGAACTCACGATTCTGTTCAAATTATACATGCCTTGATGCACTATGCAATTCTGACCCTGTTTGAAAGCTGTAATGTAATTTATGTAATATAATTTACACTGATAATATATATATATATATATATATACACACACACACATTATATATGTATAAAAGTAGCAATAATTATAGAACAAAATAGAATAAAAAAATCACATAAATTAAATTTCAATAATTGAATCAAAATGATGCAATATTTATAGAATGAGATATTTTAGTTGTTAAAGTTATCCGTAATTTAAAAGTCACGAAGCTATTATGATTGTCACGGAATATCAATTGCGCAAAAATACAGTAAAAACTAGTAATTCTTCTAAAAATATTAACCATCTAATCAGATCGCTACAAGACTGAACGAAATTGGAGCATGTATTTAATATTCATTTGATGACATAAATGCAAAATTGTATCAAGTACTCGAGATGAGAGCAATTTAGATATTCATGAAAGTGTGTATTCATTATTGTTTATACTCACATAAAAATTTATACAATAAAGCATATTCATTACACCATTTAAATTAAAATGCTAAAAATTTAAATTAAACATTTTTCTGTTTTCTTAATCTGTTTATATTTTTCTAACACTGTAACTTTTTAAGAGTTTAAATTTTTACAATTTTTGATTTGCTGTTTGTAGAATATCAACAGTTAAAAAATTTTTTGAATAATTTTGTCAATAATTACATAATAATGACAATGATTATCACTACTCAATAAAATCATTAGCAAGCTTACCAATCGTCGATAATTGTTGAAAAAATGTTTATTTTAATTGTAATTTTTTCAATAATTGACAAAGTATCATAAAAATTGATACTAATTAAAAGTTTAAATGTAATGATTGCAAAAGTTTTTTTAATTATAAATTTTTTACAATCATAAATTTTTAATTTACTTTTACATAATTTTTGAAAATTCAAATCGCATAAGTTCGAAGTCAAAAATTGATAAAGAATAAAAAAATTATGTATCAAAGTCGTAAATTTGTCTACTAATGCAATTTGATTATACAGTCTAAAATTGATCTATATCTTTCAAAATCACATACCAAAAATGCAGGACTCGCGACAATCTCTTATAGAAAAGAGAGAGATAAAGAAAAATACCAATGTTATTTGAAAATTTATGGGATGTGAAACAAAATTCTCTCGATAAAATACCAATCGAATCGGTATTCCAAGGATATCATGATAAAATATTATGCGATGTCCCATTTCGCTTCGTAATTGCAGTATGCATGGAAAAAGCAGTTATATGAACAATGATTTCCGATATTTTCCGAACATAATGTCCAATGGAATTTCAAATAAAATTTCCAATAAATTCCATTACATGTGCGGTTTCAACGATCTGACCTTATTACCTGTGTCACCCGATTATTCGAGAAAAAAGTTAATGTAATTTGTTTTACAATTACGTAAAGTGTATTTGCAAATATATCAAGAAACAGTAATATCTCATATCAAATATATAAGTATGTCACGACACTTTTAATGTTAAAAACGTGACTCGCTTACACGACCTTCAATAGCCGTGATCGTCTAGTGGTTAGGACCCTACGTTGTGGCCGTAGTAACCCAGGTTCGAATCCTGGTCACGGCAATGCGTGAAAGCATTGTCACGGTGGAGGTTTTTTTTTCTTCATTTTATATTAAATATCAATTAAAAAATAATTTGGAAGCACCGTCACAATGAAATTCTTTACTTTCATTTTTTTAAAATAAATTATTAATTACACAAAATTTTATTACACGAATTCAATATCACTAGAATTACTATCGCTAAAAATATTCTGTAATTAATTATGTAAACTAAGTCGTGATTATCAATTTGCATAAAAATTCTACGGATTATCTTTTATTTATATATTGCATAATTTCTATTCCTTGTAATTTTTTACATTAAATATTAAAACATAATTTAAAAGCATCGTCATAATAATAAAATGTTTTCTTTCATCTTTTTAAATAAATTATTAACATGTAAAATTGTGTTTGTTGAAATTATTGTTTGTGAAAAAATTGTTCTAAAAACATTTTACAATTACTTATATAAATTTTTCTAAATCATAATTATTATAATTTGTATAAAATTCTACGAATTGTATGTATATTGTATAGTCATTCATACGAATCATATTTATAAAATCACAATGAAAACTTTGACGTGCAGCAAAATCGAATGCATTATTGCAATCATTCTCCGAATACCTTTGCCGAAAATACTAACAGATTGTGACATTTGATACAGTCGTTGGTGTGACGTTATGCAACTAAATACATCCAATAAATTAAAATGCAAAATTGCATTATTAAAGATGTCAGAAAAGCAATTTGAGGAATGATCACATACTCGTGAATTGTGCAAACGTAAACTATTATAAATTAAAGTACAATTGCTATTATAGCAGTGTAGTGCGGAATCGCGTACGACTTGTATCCGACTTAAAATTTTTAATTGGACATTATTCATCGGTCATCAATATGATCATCCGACATCAATTTTTGTTATTTATTCATATTTTATGCTGTGCTGGTATGTATAAAAGCTTTTTCAATAAATATTATTCAATTACATTTTAATAATAATTAATTTTAACATGATAAACTGACAATTATTTGAATATATTGATAATTATTTTTATAATGCAAAAAATTGGTAACATGAGTAAAACATAGATTGTTTTACATAAAATTAATTATTTAGACAGATAAATTAATACGTAATATACGTGAAATTTTTATTTTATTACTTTATATGCAGTCTAAAGAACTTTTTCAAAGATCTCCTCAGAATAAAAGAAAAAATATATTATTGGAAGTAATTTCAAATTTGCAATGTGTAATTTAAATTCTCTCTCTTACGTACTCTAAATAGATTTGCGAATACATCTGTCGTTATTGATAATTTATGTAACACTAGTAATCAATATAAACATTCATGATAATCAGAAATGCATGTTTGCAGCAATTCATGGCATTTTATTAGACGCAAACGATGCCGAAACTTGCAATTTATTATGCATAAAATGTAATACTTCCGCAGTATTTGAAAACGGTCACTGTGAATGCAATTTTGTTGACGACAGTAACAAAGGTATTATCATTATTTACAAATTTATCTTCTGTGTATAAATAAATTGTTAAAACAGTTGTCTAAAAAGTAATATCGCATATTTCGTTTTAACTCAACAATGTAGAATGCATACAGCAAATACAAAAAGAAATTCAAGCTATCGAACTGAATATGCTTTCTGATGATCTGACAGACGAGGAGCGAAAAATACGTTCTATTTTAAAATACAGGCGTCGTCTCAGACCAGGTAAAGTAAAATTATATATTTATATAACACATTTTAACTTTCTGCAGACTTAAATGTTTCAAAAATACCTTCAAATAGACATTCCTTCAAAAAAAGTGTCTCATTTCGTATTTCTACTTCAAAAACTCCATTGTCATGGAACATTCAAAAACTTTTCCTGCAAAAATAGTTTCACAGTTTTACAGTTAATTATTGGCATAAAGGTAATTTTATTCATAAAGGATACTGATTAGTATCCAAATTCGAGGATTCTAAAACTCCAAAGGATATTTTTAAAATATCTAAGAAACGCTGTATGAACTAAGGTATCTTTTAAGCGTCTAATGTCGAGGTACCTAAAATAAAAACTGTCGCATTATAGGAGATGCCGAGAAAGTGGCACAATATTTTATCAATGGAGGACCAGAAGCTGGTCACTCTCATTTTGTCAGGGTGTTCAATGCGACTCGCGATAACGCCGTCGATTCTGCGACAAATTCGGGCGTAGTTGACGAAAAAAGTAATTTTTAAGATTTCACGGTGTATCGTCAATCAGTCTCATTTCTTGGAATACATACGACTCTCTGTTGTATATGATATCAGAATACGCATCGTACGTGAGTCCGACTATGCAGGGAGTAGATCTTTCGACCTTAGGGAAACCACCATTTATCTATCCACCAACCGGAGTGTATGATCCAACAACGGTTCCGTTGGGCACAATTTCTCATCCACATGGACTACCTCACGCTTTATTTAGAGCGGTCACATTTCCCGCACACGTTTTGCACCGTATACTACACCCTCGTGTGTACCATCATTATCCTCTGCATCATCGTGGTATCATCAGAAGTACTAATGTAAGTTTAATTACATAATTTGCGATCAGTTTAATGAAAAACATGATGAATATGTTTTATTTATCTGAATAAACGTTTCATACGAACGTCTCACCTTTCAAATAAAGTTGTAGAAGTCTAAAAAATGAATTCGATGCTCTTAATAGATATACACATATGACAGCAAAAATTAAAACAAAAAATGTATCAATATCACACACAATTAAATCTTTTTTTATTAATTCCCACAGGACAAATCGAATCCAGATCAGACTATTGGTCAATATGAAAATAATGATGGTTCCAATACTTCCAACCTTCCTACTGCCAGAAGTAATGCAGTAAGTTTCGTAATAATAATATAATATTTAATTCGTAAATTTTATTTAATACCAAATTCTTACATAAATTGTAACTTTTTCTTAGTAAGTAATGAAGTAATGAGAAATTGTGTCATTAAAATTAAGAAGAAATTGCAATATTCTCTATATTAATAAACAAGAGTTATGATGCAAGTTATGAAATTCTATACAATGATACAAACAATTGTTTGATTGCTAAAAAATGCAATTATACATAGCTAAGCAAAATTAAATTGACTTTTGTGACAAAAAATTATAAATCAAAATCTATTTCTTCTAGGATAAACCTACTGAACAAAATGTTCTTGGATTGAATGACCCATTACAGTATCCAATAGCATACATCGCAGACGCATTATACCAACCAATGCAACATCAGAATTACCCATATCCATACAATTCTTATTATAATCCTTTGATAAACATGTTCCATTCCATACCTAATGAATATCTTCTTCAACCTATGTCGCTATATCCGCAAAATAAATTATCGGATCCATGGACTTCTGCGTCCAATCCACAATCTTTTTGCAAAAATAATGTAAATACTGAACAGAAAAATGAAGTTTTATCTGCTGACAAAATTAAAAATTCGAATGGAATAGAAAAATCTGACGATCCAACTAAAAACAACATTCCTAACGAAGAAAAGATATGAAAAATAGAAACGATAAATCATAAGTAGGATAAATTAAATATTGTATATATCTAATCTGTTCAAAATATAAATTTAAATTTCTTATTATTGTCATATTTGTACTATAGCAAACAAATAGTAATGTAATTATTAAATTTTCTCCTTAATAAAAGAAATTTTTAACATTAATTTATTCATTACCTTATTTCAATCATTCTATTTTAAATCAACTAAATACCTACATGTAATATAGTCCTATATCTTATACTGCTTTTAGTTTCAACTCAAATTTAAAAGTCCTAATAATAGAACTCAGTGAAAGATTATCTTTATTCATTTTGAACTAGAGATATAAAAAATAAAAAGTATTGTAGTAATCTAAACAATAACTATATAAACATAATTTTAGGTTGATCCTGCAACTCTCATCGCACATATAGCCCTCAGTTTTGAAAAAGTATAATCAGAAAATTTTTTTTAGAGATTATGAATAAATAAGTTTATGAAGTTCACAAAGTAATTGTTTGTGAAAACCATTTCGAAAATGAATACTTCATTTATAGCATTATTTTAATTTTTGTCTTATATATATGATGTGATAAAGCATAGAATTTAAGAATGAGCATATATATTCAAACGTTTTGTATAATATAAAATATATAAATATAAATAAAAATTCACTCTTAACAGTTCCATCTCCTCTTCTTTATCTCCTGCCTTTGCCTTTCCCTTTCTTTGAAGTCGACGTAGATGGCTGCGATGCTTGCTCGCTAGAACTCTGCTTACCCTGGCGAGTCTTCAGCTTTGAAATTGAGGTACCGACGTACTCCAGCAGGGAATCTCTAGTAGGAAATTCGGATTTTACCGGTGTTCCATCGTCATTTTTTAGCTGCACGCGAATACGACCTCGGAATAGAGGTTCCTTGCTACGTTCTTTCGGATGCAGCTTATTCTCAACGCCTACATTGAGACCCGCTGCCAACAAGACATCCCGTATTTCCTGATGCGTTGGATTTTCTACACACTTATCCTTGGCCAGCTTTCGTCCATTTGCCAAACTTCTCTTGTTGTTTAAATATATTGGATAGATACATATCCATCTATAAAAAAAAACAACTTATCAAATAATGGCGAATTTAAACTTGTATTGTAAAGTCCTACGCACAATGGAGGAAATATTAGAAGCAAGAATAGATATTGGAGATTTCAACCTATCAAAAACCGTGTATTCCGATGTAACTGGTATCTGATAGGTTAAAATCTTAATATCTAATTCTGTTCCTAATATTTCCTCCATTGTGCGTGGGGCCTAAAAGTTTAAATAAAATATGTTAAATATTTGCTTTAAAAAATAAAGTATTTATTTTAAATATTTTTTCCAAGATAAAACTTGTGATTCTTTTACCTATAAATGACGTTTAACCTATAAATTCAACTTTGACGTCAGATATCATAAATTTATTCGAATTTATTTTGGAGTACTCAACGAATAAAAGGAATTGAAGTGCCTTCAGTCTAGACGTATGTATTCTGTATTCAATAAACTTTTATAGGTTAGATAATACATAGATCGTAATTGATCGTAATGCATTTTTACGGAGCTCAAGAAACATTATTTTAATTAATATTTGATAGGAATACATTAATGTGAAAGCTATTTCTTTATTATTGATTTACCGTTACCACTTTACCTCTCATGTTCACTGTTTTTCTTCGAAGGATTCCAGGCAAGCGACATGTTGTTGCTACCACGGCTTCCAGTTGTACTACACAGTTACACACATATTACACTCTCTTTTCAAATTTCCGGATTTATTGTCACTAAGTACGGCTTGAAATACAAACAAGTAATGTGTAATTTGTAATTTTTCTATACAAAATAAATAAAGTACAGAGTCTAGATGATTATCATTCGATAAAACAAAACGAAAAGTTCTAAAAAAAAATCAAGAAATATAAACTATAGACAATTAACTTACGCACTTAAAGTGCAGCTAAACAAAAAAGTGAAATAGGTAAAATATTTATAATTTATACAAGAGTTTTGTATACGTGTATCGCAAAAATATCATTAGCGTTTAAATGAAAAAGTAAGATAAGTAATATCGTTAACAAAATAAAAAATATAAATCATGGGCTCGTCCGGGATTTGAACCCGGGACCTCTCGCACCCGAAGCGAGAATCATACCCCTAGACCAACGAGCCGTATGATCATTACGTTCACAAAGTCTCCTGAACTGGCTCCACTTGTCTATATAATATGAATAATTCACCATTCTGCGTATATTAACAATATTTCATCAAGCTGTAGATAATTAATAATATTTCATCAGTATGTTACATACGAACGTGAAAAAAGTAAGAAATCAAAATACACTACTTAAAAAACTTATATTTAATCTAATAAATATTGAAATTTGGCAAAAACTGGACTACAGCCAATATAAGTATTTAACAAAATATTGGGTTTTATGATAAAGACATATGTGAAAGTTGATAACAATTTCATTCATACATTTATTAATTGTCCTAAATAAATTAAACACACAAATTACATAAGTACAGTATACCTAATAAATTTTTAAGACAAATCTAAAATGTGTATATGTGTGTGTTTGGATCATATTTATAACATACAGTACATATAACAATAAACAATATACTTGTCTACAAATTTAATGTATAAAATTTAATATATAAATTTTCCGATGTCTTGAACTAGATTACAAAATACGGATTAAAATAAGCATATAAATAATTAAAATAATAAACATTATATCTTAATTTATAAACGTATATGTATAAATTTTGTGAAAAATACTATAATCTGGGCAAGATTTTTTTTCATTAACATTTCTTGATGTGTAACTAGAGTGACAATTTAATTTCGTTCTTTCAATCAGTGACACGCAAAAATTTTGTGTTAAATCTTGAACTGTAATTGTTATATATCCTCAATTCTTTGAAACATATCATTTCAAACAACTTCATTAAATCGTCAAAAAATGCATATGGAGATTTATTTCTTCCTACACATCGTTAATTTACTAAAAAGAATTACTAACTACTTATTATATTTAAGCACTTCCTTTAATTATAAACCTTAAGCAATATTCTCTTTTTCAAATATAAATATATTTTATATATATATTTATATCCTTGCTAACTATTTTAGTAATCAAAATACCGATTACAAAAATTGTACCATCATGTAAAGTATTGGTATTTTATCCAAATTCGTAATCATGAGGCACGTGGTATTTGTCTACTTATTATCTTTAAATAATATTTGATAAATAAAATGGCATTTTCCATAACTATACACACAGTAGTCATCATTAAGTTAGTACGCCCTATTAGCACGAAGATACCAAGTTATTGCATCGACTTTTTTAAAATTTAGAAGAAATGATGTGATTGGACAAATATTAGGTTGTCCGGCAAGTTAAAAATCGTTCTTTTTTAAACTTTAGATTTTAATTTTCATTTTAATGTTCACGTAATTTATCATACTGGTATTAATAAATTACTGACATTGACAGAAATTTGATTCAAATGATTTCATCAAATATTCTGAATTAAAACGAATATAAATCTTGAGTACAAAAAAACAATTATTTTCTAAATTAATAGTTCCATAAAATTAAGTTGACAACTATGCTACATAGTGGTTATGCAATGTGTAAACATTTATAACAAGGAATATAATAAAGAAAATAAAAAATTAATATACAAAAATATGTTCTAATCCAGTAAGGAGAGGATTACAGCGTAAATTTCTAGAATCACAGTAGATGTATTAAATACTTTTCTATCAATTCGTAGGTAAAGTGACAAATTTTAGATGTCATATGCCAAAGTTAAATTTACACGATTATGAAAAACTACCACAGAAATGGGAAGAACACAGTATATTAACATGGTGATAGGCACACCAGTAATTGGCAAAATGCTCTTAAAGTCTTCCATTTCTGGCCTAATAATATAATGATTTGTTGTTATCCGTTGGTGACTCACATCTCTATGAATCTTTGATCGGGTATCTTAATGGTTTACAATATATCATACATTACTATACTAGGCGCACACTATAATCACGTTTAAAAACGTTTAGAACAACACTCTAGTGCAATGAGAAATACGATGAAAGAACAACAATTAACATATGTAAAAACAAAGGCCAGAGTAAATGTTACCAGTTGAGGCCAAATCTTTCTCACTTGCATGTACCATCGTACATTATATTGAATTTTATTCGAAAACGAATCTTGGTGTTAGGTTACCAGCCCATTGCAGAAGGAACACGAGAACCTACCGTGAAATCTTTATATTGAGAAAAGACACATATCTGAAAAAGTTTATCATATTAGAAAGTTTATTATGATAAATTAAAATTTTTTCAATTAATTCACATGACAAACCTTGTCTTTTAGTCGTTGGCAAAGTTGTAGGGCAATAGTAAGCAATACTAGAGCGTCATTCAGCCATGGTACGCTGCATTCTGCTTGCTGGGTTTCGTACTTAACACTGCCGTGAGCATTTTCTAACTGATAAACAGCTAAAACTAGTTTATAGCTTTGAATGTAAAAGCTAATGGCCAAATTTTCTGGGAGGTTCGGATTGAGAGATTTCTGGGAACGAAACAAAATTTACAATGTTACTTGCTATTAAATGTAACTAATTTATATTAATTTATGTTATGCTAAATGTCACATACCATATTTCGACTTTTAATGAGATCATCAATTGTCTTCTTCCTAGGGACGATCAAGCTAGTTCTGCTCCTCTGAAGGCAGCCCAAAATATTACCTAGCACATGCATAACTTCATCCGACGTTTTAAAAAGATAATGTCTGTCTACATTGTCTATATGAGCGATGCCTTGCTGTAAATGATTAGCAGCATCTTGAATTTGTTGCAACTTCCATGGATGCTCACTTTGAATACTTGTTCTCATATTGACATTCTGTTGTCGCTGCACCTTAAAATTCACTTCCTATGAACAAAATGAAAATTTATCTCAATAAGGCAACAAAGTCAGAAATTATAATTTTACTACAACTGTAATTCTAAGTATAATCTTGACAGTGCGCTAAGGACACTTTACTGCATTTGTGATGCTGTCGCCTGTCAGAACAGCAACACACTTCACTTGATCATGCGGGGCTGCAAAAACAAATCTGTCGGTTTTATTATGCTGATCGTTACCGAAGAGAGCCAGTGGGAAGCGTTGAGCACATTCCTTAAAATAGATACGCAAGATTAATATGCATGACCTATGTGTCAGCTACTGATATATTAACATACTGATATATTGACTAGACTATAATATTACATGGTTCACAAGTAGAATTAAATCAGAATAAATTTTTTTAAATGCTAGCTATCATATACACAATATTTATACACAATTTATTTGATTATCCATGTACCATCAAAATATTCCTGAGCTGCGACAATGAGGAGTGCACTTCTTCGTGGAGCACCCACTCGAACTCCATTTGCTAGAAGCAAAATTATCGGGATGTTATTGATTCAGTCGGGACAGGATGTTCGCGTTATCTATGCGGAACATATTATTTCGGGGAAATGTCAAACGGCATAACCTCAAAAATGCTCGCAGCGAGCTGACAAAATGAGTAAGCGTGAAATAATATAACGCGGCGCAAGAATCTCGCTATCTGATGACTAGGGGCTAAATGTCTAAGACGATTAGATAAACGCTAAGTAAAGGTAAATAGCTTACGAGATTGTGTGCCTCCTCCTTCTCGCAGTCCGCCATTTTTCAACTGGCGTCTCGCGCGGCCGTGTCTCCACCTGTTTTTTGTTTTACACACCACTTTGAGTACACAACTTCATGCACATATGATTGATGGACTTTGTGTATATATGAGGTATGCGTGCATATGTGTGCATGAATATTTATGTGTGCATGAATATTTATATGTGTGTCATAAGCGTTTATACGAGAGTTTATTTGTGTGTTACACGTATGCACTGGTATGACATATGTACGAGGTGTATGTTACGTATATACGATATTTTGGGAAATATGCCGTTTATCATCGAAGAATCAGCGCACAACTGAGCATTCAGTAATACTCAGTATCGTCGAGTCTCTCGAGGTATCGATTGCGTAAGTATCATGAAGGACGTGAAGTATCATTCCCCTCTCAGAAAAGAACTGATCTAAGAAAATAGATTATTTTGCTTCGTCATTTCCAGTCTGAAAACTTGACTAGTCCTAAGTCTGAACGCCGAGGTCGCCGAGTAGAATGAGTTTTCTCCTGCGTGAATTAAGCGGCAAGTAATCCGTGAGTGGTGTCAAATTACGAGCGATAATCGGCCCACGTACAGCTCATTTCATTCAATTCACTCGCCTGGTTGTCGCAATGAAAACTCGGCATCCTTGGAGTTAAATGAAATAAAACTCATTACTTGCGTGGACTTTGTCAGTTCGTGTCAGGTATCTTTGATAACTATAGAGACGATTATAGATCGATAATGTATTATTGATAATAATAAATTCCGAAATCGATTGGAAGATTTGAATGTTGCCATTTCTATGCTCGATTTTTTTTCATTCTTACAATTGTTGACCAATTGTCGAGATTAAAGAAATTTTCTGTTTATTTATTGCAGTATCATTGTCTGCGTCGTGAGATATTCACCTTCGCTGAGACCTGTTGCATTCGCATTGATCGTAAGTTATACATAGTCGCTAAATTATTTATAAAAAAAGCGTACCGTTGTGTTTTTCCAATTGAGGTCAAAGGTCGTTCTAATATCATCCCTGGCAGACCGGCTGAAATAGCTTGAGACATCGCTTAGAAATTAACTAACTTTAATATTTGCTATATGTTAAAGAAAAAAATATTATATGTGTTTAAAAAAAATATTAGTTTTTTTGAGTTGTCGCAAATATTGAGTCGCAATCTCGTCGTTGTTTATCAAAGCCGGCAGAAATTAATTTTCTGCTTAATTTGATTTTTTCGTTTTATTAATTTCTTCGATCAGCTGATAATTCACAGATAACACAATGCTCGTATTCAAGGTGTATCCAAAAGCACAACTGCTCACTGAGCGCTCAATGAGTTCTTGTACCTGTTTGGTTTGTATTTTTAGATCTAGTGGAATATGCCAATCAAATACCAGAGCTCAGTGAACGGTCGTGCTTATGGATGCATAAGCCGGTATTTATAGTCAGATCTTATATTTAAGACCGTCTTAAATACGGTCTTAAGAAGTCACAAAGGCTGCATTAGCGTCTTAAGACATTACTTAAGACTATCTTGAAATAAGACTCGACTATGAATATCAGTCATAAAATATTATATATTTAAGGCTTCCTTAAATTATCTTCAGATATGAATTATTTTATTGGCTACTGAATATCTAAAGATAAATTTAAGGATCGAAGCTTTAAAAAGTCTGAAATATGAATACAGGCATAAATCCTTAAAATTACGACATCCAATAATTAACAATGCAATACTATAATGGCCCTTTATTAAAAAAAAAAAAAGATTATTTTGGTTACGTATAAATGGCAGTGTCACCTCAAATATGAATAAACAATTATCGGTTTCAAACCAAATTTGTAATAACACTGCAACGTATACAGCATATTGTGAGGCTTTAAAATTTATTCAATATGGATAATCTTATTTCAAAGTGATTATCTTGGGAAAGTGATAAATTCTTAAATTTCATGAATTATGAACCACAATGTGCACACGCACACGTTTTATATTAAGACTCCATCTATTTTTTAAGACTCCATGTAATTTTTTGGCACAAGGAAGATTTTATTTTCGAATTTTTTTATTTTTGTTTAAAATTTAATTTTTATTAAATAAAGGTTTAAATATTTAAACAAAATTATTTAGTAATAAAGATGTTAAAAAGTAATCCTGAATTTTTCCATATTTTTTAAAAGTCTAGAACAGTAAAAAAACTTAGTCTGGATAAAAAAATCGAAATTACACATGAAGGATTAAAATAAGTACAAAAATAATGGCTTAAGACGTTTTATCTAATTCTAAGTTTTCTTTATTTCTTTTAATTTTTATTCTTTCTTAGAATTTTTTTCTGAATCATGACTTTGAAGTTGTATTACGATTTACTTTCACAACCTTCGAGAGCAATATATATACTTCTCAAAACGTGGAATATACCGTTCGAAAAGAAGATTATAAATCTGAAGAATCTCGAACAATATACTTCAGAATTTGAACGGATCAATCCATATAAGAAAGTCCCTGTTATAGAGCACGATGGTTTCAACCTTGGTGAAAGGTATTATTCTTTTCACAGAGTAACAGAATTATAAATAAAATATCCCTATTTAATTATTTTTAATAGCCTTTAATTGTTTTAGTATAGGGATTACGCGATACATATGCCGAGAATTTGAAGTGGATGATCATTGGTATCCTTCCGAGTCGAAAAAACAAGCGAAGGTTGATGAATATCTCGAGTGGCAGCATCTCAACACAAGACTTCATTGTGCAGCGTATTTTTTAGCGAAAGTAAATGCTTTCTTTTCTTTAAAAATGTATTCTTTTGAAATGTTTTCTTTAAAAATGTATTCGTTGAATATTTAAACATATTTTTTAAAAATAGTTTCTTAATCCGCTAATGCGAGGTAAGCCACCAAAACCGGAAAAGGTAGCCGAATTAGAAAGTCGTATGAACGATTGTCTTGACATTATTGAGAATGTATGGCTGAAAGATAAGCCGTTTCTGACAGGAAACACGATTAGCGTGGCTGATATATTCTGTGCTTGTGAATTGGAACAACCGCGTAAGCTATCTTTCGATTTAAGACAATATGATATACATCGTGATTAAGATTTGAATAATCAAGAATTCTTTTTTGTAGGAATGGCCGGTTACGATCCAAAAAAAGGAAGACCACGTTTGACTGCTTGGATGGAGAAAGTTGTCATGGAAACAAGTCCTCATTATCAAGAGGCTCATAAATTCTTAAATCAAATAGCTGCACAACAGCCACAGCAAAGCTTTACTTTCAAACTTTAATTGTATATAAAGAATCTTTCTATGATGTCCATAAATATATACATAAATATATATATATATATATTTATATATATATTTATGGATATATTTATGGTATATTTATA